>RCWM02000185.1:1972500-2064809 GCA_003667255.2 Euschistus heros | reverse complement strand
AATTTCCGATGACCCTCCGAGATGTCTGAAAAGAAGATAGTCAAGAGGCCTTCTAATAGAGAACTTTTATTGAAATACTAGTGAGTAGTTCGTCACATGTTATTGACATATTGTAATATTTTTCTCAAATGCACTTGTTGAATAAATTCCATTTAGAGGCCATTTTCCTGAAGGCATCACATAAGATTCATAAAATGGTCATACAAAAAGTTATTAAATTTATTAATGCACAAATGAAATTATAATTATAAATTAAAATTATAATTATCATATTGCTCAATTTCTTCCGTTTGATGTAATTGAAGAGAATAATAAAAACGAGTGAATGATGACGAAGCTATTTTATAGTTTCTCAATAATTATGCAAGGAATCGCATTTCATTAAACAAATGGAATATTAATGTTCTGTGAAAATTAAAAAAAAAGAAAAATTGAATAAGTTTAATGAACAAAATTTGCAAGATTTTAAAATGCAATAGATAAAAACAGACAGCCTTGATTAACAAAAAAAAAAGTTAAAATATATTTTCATCAGAATAAGTGAGGATCAACAAAATATTTTAATCAAATAAAACTGTTTTTTTTTTTTTTACTGATTCTGTTGACTATTGCTTAAGTCCTAGTCCTACCAAAAAGATTTATAAAATACTAGCATTCCCGTCGCGGCTTCGCCCGCCCTCATAACTAAAGATAATTTCAACTAAAAATTAAAGTTTTATTTGTTTATCGATAAGATTCTTGTATTTTAGCAAGTGGTTGAGCATTATTTCTTCAATGATTTTTTAGCAGTTATTATTAATCTAGTTATAATTGCACTGATTAGGTGGTTGAAGATTACATATAAGCACCATTAGGCATAAAATTTTTAACTTTAATGTATGAATTGGTAATCAAGATGGATAAAGACTATTAAGAAACTCTTGCGGAAAATAAACTGCATTATCAGTGCTTACGAAAAAAGGCCCGTGAATCATATTTTTACACACGATATAAAAAAGCAAAGGATCGACATTTTGATTTATTAATAATTTGTATTCAACAGAAAAAACTTTATTGATTTGATCTGGTTGGATGTTGATTTCGAACTATAAAAGTATATGACAGTGTGGCAAACCTCGGTCCTGCCTCTCAAAACTGTACATTTAAATTTTAGTTATTCTAAATTTTACCATTGCAAAACCTTCCTAGAATTATAAAAACTATTTATTTAGATGTCGGTACAGATAGGTTCAGTTTACCATTGTTAACTCTATTGTGGAATGGCTCTATACACAATCGGTCGATTTTCAAGCTTCACTGGGATCCACATATCGCACACCATATTTAAATCTTTTTTAATAATTTTCTTGATAGTTTAATAAGTAAATTTTATCATCAATTTCAAGCTGTTTTGTAACCTCTCGTGTAGAATAGCACTCCCCACCTATCGGTCAATTATCATACTGCACTGTTGTCCACATATTAACCTTTTTTAATAAAATATAAATTAAAAATCAGTAGATTTTAATATTGCTAAACCTTCTTAGAACTATAAAAATGATGTAGTTAATATTTAGTACAGATTGGTTCAGTAATATTCGCGGTTAGTGATCACAAACGAAAAATGGCTTGTCCGTTTATATAATAGTATAAGTTATTATTATAGTAAATTTTCTAATTGTAAATCTTTCAAGAACTATGAAGATGATGTAGTTAAAATTTGGTTCATATAGGTTCATTAGTTTTACTAAAATGCTATTGTCGCTTGCCACTTATTCGATTTTTAAATTTCACTGGAATCCCACGTCACACCACATATTTATAGCTTTTTGGATAACAATTTAATTGAATTAAGTAACTTTATTATCAATTTCTAGCTATGTTTAACACCGGATCATTGTAACTTCTTTTAAATGGCGCTCGCTTTACTGCACTCCACATATTTATCGCTTTATAAACAGTAATTTAAGTGAAAATATGTAAATTTTATTATTGCTAAACCTTCCTTGACCTGTGAAGATGATGTAGTTATATTTGGTACAGAATAGTTCTATAGTTTTCGCGGTTAGTGATCACGAACGGAAATGGCTTCTCCTTTTATATATAACTTCATCATCCCCCGTCGAGGAATTTTAACTAATAATTGATTTTCAACCGACTTCAAAAAAGAGGAGGTTCTCAACTCGTCTGTATTTTTTTTTTTTTTTTTTTTTTTGTGTGTGTATGTTACGCGATTACTCCGTCAATTCTGGATCAATTTTGATGAATCTTTTTTAGATCGGTAGGGCATACTTCAGAGGTGGTCCCATAAAAAATATTTTGAAATCAACGAAGCACTTTTTAAGAAAAATCAAAATAACATTTAATAAAATCACTTATTAACTGTTGTTTTTTTTTTATTTTTCTTAAAAAGTCCTGCATTGATTTCAAAATATTTTATATGGTACTACCTCTGAAGTATGCCCTACCGATCTAAAAAAGAATCATCAAAATTGATTCAGAATTGATGGAGTAATCGCGTAACATACAAAAAAAAATTTAAAAAAAATACAGATGAGTTGAGAACCTTCGTCAATTCTTAATCAATTTTGATGATTCTTTTTTAGGTCAGTAGGGCATACTTCAGAGGTAGTCCCATCAAAAATATTTTCACATCAAATTTCACGTCAATAAATCTATTTCAGGCAAAGTAAGTTGAACTGAAAATAGGGGTCAAAAGACACTCACCACTAAAAAGTGAAAAATAAAAATAATTTTTAGAAAAAAAAAAAAAACCGACTTCAAGATTAAACCTACATATATAGAACTAAAAAGTAAAAAATAATATTTTAGTTGCTTCGAAACAAAGAGAATTAAATGACAATCAACGAAATTATCGATACTTATATAACTATTCACAATTAATGATCAGTTATTTTTGGAGTTGGTTCAATCCTGCATTTGCAACAAACTTTTGAATGGCACGAAACAGCGTGTGGCGGTGATGAAATAGTGAGCAATCTTTACAATTACCTATTCTTTTTTCTTTTTTTTTCGGATTCTGTTTGTTTTTTTTTTGGCACCGACGCCAAAAATAACTTATCATTAATTGCGAATAAGTATATAAGTGTCGATAATTTCGTTGATTGTCATTTAATTCTCTTTGTTTCGAAGCAACTAAAATATTATTTTTTACTTTTTAGTTCTATATATGTAGGTTTAATCTTGAAGTCGGTTTTGTTTTTTTTTCTAAAAATTGTTTTTTTTGTTTATCGATAAAAATCTTGTATTAAAGTGAACAATTGAAAATTATATTTTTGATAATATTTTCACGCATAGCAGCCATTATTAACTTGGTTAAATTTAGATTGATTAGGTATTTGAAGATAACATAAAGCATAATTAGACATCCAATTTTCAATTTTAATATATGAGTTGGTAATCCAGATGGACAGAGACTATTAAGAAACTGCGGTATAAGAAACTGCATTATCAGTGCTTACAACTAAAGGTTCAAAATTCATATTTTTACACACAATATTAAACAGCTGAGGATCGGCATTTTGATTTTTAATAATTTTCATTCGACAGAAATAATTTTATTTGATTTGATCTGGTTGGATTTTAATTTCTAACCATAAAAGTATGTGGTAGTGTGACAAAACCCGTTTCTAACACTCAACATTGTACATTTAAATTTTCATTGTTGCTAAACCTAGAACTATGAACATGATGTAGTTAAACTTTGGTATATTTCACTCCATATAGCTGTTTTTATAACAATTTAATTGAAAATAAGTAAATTTTATTATCAATGTTCACCTCTATGTAACACTGTACCTTTTAACCTTTCATGTAGATGGCAATTGCCGCCATTTTTGAACTTCACTGTTATCCACTTATTATTCATTTTTCAATAAAGAATTAGTTGAAAATCATTAGATTTTACTATTTCTAAACCATTCTATAAAGATGATGTAGTCAAAATTTGGTAGAGATTGGTTCAGTAGTTTTTGGCGGTTAGTGAACACAAACGAAAAATTGCTTGTCCTTTTATATAATAGTATAACCTTATACCGCCATATGTTAGAATCGTATAGAGCTAACTGATAATTGTGACTTACAGATAATATACAAATAATATTGCGACTATAAATTAAGATATAAGGTATCCTATCTTTTTTGTTGGATCAAACTGCACACGGTATGCAAATTTGATTAAAATCGGTTCAGTAGTTTAGGTGTTAGCCGGCCCCTAGGCGGCGACACGTAATTTATATATATTAAGACTAGCATTCCCGTCGCGGCTTCGCCCGCCCTCATAACTAAAGATAGTTTCAACTAAAAATTAATGTTTTATTTGTTTATCGATAAGATTCTTGTATTTTAGCATGTGGTTCAGCATTATTTCTTCAATGATTTTTTCACGCATAGCAGTAATTATTAATCTAGTTATAATCGCACTGATTAGGCAGTTGGAGATTGCGTAAAAGCACCATTAGACATAAAATTTTTAATTTTAATGTATGAATTTGTAATCAAGTTGGATAAAGACTAAGAAACTTTTGCGGAAAATAAACTGCATTATCAGTGCTTACGACAGAAGGCCCGTGGATCATATTTTTACACACAATATAAAAAAGTAAAGGATCGACATTTTGATTTAGTAATAATTTGTATTCAGCAGAAATAACTTTATTGATTTCATCTGGTTGGATGTTGATTTCGAACTATAAAAGTATATGACTGTGTGGCAAACCTCAGTCCTGCCTCTCAACATTGTACATTTAAATTTTAGTTATTGTAAATTTTACCATTGCAAAAACTTCCTAGAATTATAAAAAATATTTATTTAGATGTCGGTACAGATAGGTTCAGTTTACCATTGTTAACTCTATTGTGGGATGGTGCTATACACAATCGTTCAATTTTCAAGCTTCACTGGGATCCACATATCGCACACCATATTTAAATCTTTTTTAATAATTTTCTTTATAGTTTAATAAGTAAATTTTATCATCGATTTCAAGCTCTTTTGTAACCTCTCGCGTAGAACCTCTCCACCTATCGGTCAATTTTCAAACTTCACTGTTGTCCACATATTTTCTTTTTTTAATAAAAAATAAATGAAAAATTAGTAGATTTTATTATTGCTAAACCTTCTTGGAACTATGAAGATGATGTAGTTAATATTTAGCACAGATTGGTTCAGTAGTATTCGTGGTTAGTGATCACAAACGTAAAATGGCTTGTCCTTTTATATAATAGTATAAGTTATTATTATGGTAAACTTTCTGATTTTAAATCTTTCAAGAACTATGAAGATGATGTAGTTAAAATTTGGTTCAGATAGGATCATTAGTTTTACTAAAACGCTATTGTCGCTTGCCACATATTTATAGCTTTTTGGATAACAATTTAATTGAATTAAGTAACTTTATTATCAATTTCTAGCTATATTTAACACCGGATCATTGTAACCTCTCTTAAATGGCGCTCGCTTTACTGCACTCCACATATTTATCGCTTTTTAAAACAGTTATTTAATAGAAAATATATAAATTTTACTATTGCTAAACCTTCCTTGAACTATGAAGATGATATAGTTATATTTGGTACAGAATAGTTCTATAGGTTTCGCGGTTAGTGATAACGAACGAAAATGGCTTGTCCTTTTATATATAACTTCATCATCCCCGTCGAGGCTTCGCCCGCTCTCATAAGTGAAGATCTTAGATAATTTTAACTAATAATTAATTTTTTTTTAAATATTTATCGATAAAAATCTTGTATTAAAGTGAAGAATTGAAAATTTTATTTTTGATGATATTTTCAAGCATAGCAGCCATTATTAACTGGGTTAAATTTAGATTGATTAGGTGTCTGAAGATAACATAAAGCATAATTAGACATCCAATTTTCAATTTTAATATATGAGTTGGTAATTCAGATGGACAGAGACTATTAAGAAACTGCATTATCAGTGCTTACAACTACAGGTTCAAAATTCATATTTTTACACACAATATTAAACAGCTGAGGATCGGCATTTTGATTTTTAATAATTTTCATTCGACAGAATTAATTTTATTTGATTTGATCTGGTTGGATTTTAATTTCTAACCATAAAAGTATGTGGTAGTGTGGCAAAACCCGTTTCTAACACTCAACATTGTACATTTAAATTTTCATTGTTGCTAAACCTCGAACTATGAACATGATGTAGTTAAAATTTGGTATATTTCACTCCATATAGCTGTTTTTATAACAATTTAATTGAAAATAAGTATATTTTATTATCAATGTTCACCTCTATGTAACACTGTACCTTTTAACCTTTCATGTAGATGGCAATTGCCGCCATTTTTGAACTTCACTGTTATCCACTTATTATTCATTTTTCAATAAAGAATTAGTTGAAAATCATTAGATTTTACTATTGCTAAACCATCCTATAAAGATGATGTAGTCAAAATTTGTTAGAGATTGGTTTAGTAGTTTTTGGCGGTTAGTGAACACAAACGAAACATTGCTTGTCCTTTTATATAATAGTATAACCTTATACCGCCATATGTTAGAATCGTATAGAGCTAACAGATAATTGTGACTTACAGATAATATACAAATAATATTGCGACTATAAATTAAGATATAAGGTATCCTATCTTTTTTGTTGGATCAAACTGTACACGGTATGCAAATTTGATTAAAATTGGTTCAGTAGTTTAGGTGTTAGCCGGCCCCTAGGCGGCGACACGTAATTTATATATATTAAGATAACAATATATTTATCGATTGTTGAAGAAATATCGATCTTCTATGCGCCTGACTATTGGCGTTTCTGAGAGTCTCATTCAGGAAATTCTTTTTCATGGTGTAACATTCATAAGGGAGTACGTCTGATTTCGACATCATAAAAATGTTTAAAGGATACCTTTTTAAATTTTTGAAAGATATGTCTAAAATAATTTACCTTAAAGTTAAGGAGTAAATTTTTATTGTTGAAAAATCAATATTGTACAGGAATATCTTAAGGAATCGAGTAATTTCTGAGAGTGAATATCTGCGGGTTTATGTGCATCTTCTTATCAGTCTTAACAGCTGTTACTTTTACCTAAGAAACGGCCTAAAGTTAAATAAATTTCACTTAATTTAATGAGTATTTAAAAAACACACGATACAAAATAAATAAACTCCCAAGAAGTTATTTCGAGTAAACTTTTTTTTTTAAACCAATTATTTAGACGTTAATGAGTGTTGAAGATAAACATAGGCAATCGGATGCGGGTATTATGCGGGGTTATGACACTTTAACAAGCGCCTAAATAGCTGGTTTGAAATAAAATAATAAAAATAAATATGTAGGAAATTTACATTATATTGGTTTAGGTTGTTTTTGTTTTGTTATAAAATTAAAATTAGCGGCTTTTCATCTAGAAGCAAATAACTGAAGAAAAAAAAATCTGTTTCTTTAATTCTGGAAGATCAATATTTGCTAAAAGGTTACAAACTCTATTTCTCCCTGACTGTAAAATACACTATATTATAGACATGCCTATCAATAACCTACTGCTTCTGATAAGGTAACTGTCATACCATTTTCGATTCGAGCAACACCAACAGAGCTAGAGCGTATCAAAAAAGCCCCAACTCTAAAAAAAATATAATCAAAACGTGCCTTTTTTCATTCAAACTAATATGGCTCAAAAACCGGTAGGCCCTGATAAGCAACAAATATAATCAACAAATATTCTTCATTAAACTTCTCATACGGAATCTGTCGTCAAAATTTTGATCCGAGTAAAACCAACAGCAAGAGCGTGACAAAATATTATATTTTCGAGTATAAAAATAACGTTACACATTTTGAGATTGAAAAAAAAGTGACGCAAGAAAACTATAGACACTAGAAGAAAAAAATTAAAAACAGCATCTTCTCGAAAAATTTTGATTTTTTAGAAAAGTTTATTTTTTTCTATAATCCCCTTTTATTTTTATTTATTTATTATACAATTATAAAAAATATGAATTCACACCTTTTTCTGCACTTGATACAACAATACAATAAATCTTGATCCAGTGATGGGGCTAACTAGATGTTTAGGATAAGAAGAAGCTAAATTAATATTCGGATTAAGTACTCCACAAAGCATGAAAATTAATTGACGAAATATTGTATGATTTAACATTTGTTCAAGTTCTGTTTCTTAACTATTAGGTACTTCGAAGCGATATATCTTAATAACTATTGAATACAAATATAACTATTACCAAGAAAATTATAGGAAATTTAACGTTACCAAAAAAAAAAAAAAAAAAAAAAAAAAAAAAAAATAGAAATAAAATTCATATAATCAGAAGTTATAGAACAAAAACCGAAAAAAATGTGGAAAAATTGGCAGTTCTCTTCCCCACTTCCACCTAATATTCAACAAGGACCTCAATGCCAAAAACTTAAGGTTTTCTTTTTGCTGGTTCTGAATATATACAACATAATAAAATATCGTTAACTTATAACCTTTTGTTTGCTGGATCTCTTTTTCAGAATCCACTGACTGGACTGATTTTGTTACATTATAAGCTTAGTTAAAATCGGATCATTGCCATCCGAAGGACGTAATGGACAGTTTGAAGGGTGTCTGACACAGACAGAGCCTATCAAAATTAGTAGCAAATAAGTTAATTTTGAACGTCCTAATAAGTCAGCATAAATTAAATGGTTTAAAACAACTAGACAAATTTTGAGTTGAATCTACAGATGAGTCTTCTTCAGCAGAAAACAAAAAGTGTTTCTCTGGATTAGTGATGTCAAATTAAAACTTCACTTGAAACGTGATCGAAAGTGGGAGTGATATTATCTGTAAACTCTCTAAGCCCCTCTACTATAAATGGCTTACGTGAAACAGAAAGTTATTTAATTTAGGCTTCGAATTCAGTCATGACTTTCCAGCAAGGACTGGTGTGATGATATATGGCGGAACTGTTAATCATATTTTACAAGTGTGCTTCCATTATTCCACAGTCCGGAACAACTGAAATGGTATCCAATTACGAGAGCTATCATAGTAAACAAGGAAGATATTGTTTTAAAAGTAATAAGTTTTCTTAAAAGTTAATACATCAACTATTTTATAATCACCGATGATCCGTTACTTTAGAAGAAATAATAAAAATAAATGCATTAATCTGTGAGAAAAAAAATAATAAAATTACAAAGGAAAAGGGAGTAGCTGAAAAGGTTTTGATGATTTTTTCAAAAGCAGAAAAATTAAACCTCCATAATTGTGTAGGTATGGATAAACCTTGATATTTACATATGACAATTTCACAGAAAAAATGTAATTCTCACAATCCAGATCGGATCTCCATGCAGATAGTTCAAACGATTTAGTGTAGATTTTAAAAGGAAGCAAGCAAAATAAGGATTTCAAAGGTCTTGGGTTCAGAACTGGTGGTTTAGAGACAAACCTGTTCTCAAGGAGGTGATTTGGCCAGTATACACTCTCAACCACCCCAGGTTTTCCCCACAATTAAGAGTTCATTTAACTAGCTTTCCTAATATCTGCTAAGTTAAGCCAAAATTAAGATACAGTAAAAACAATGTGTGTGTGTGTTAATAGTTAATAACTATATATATTTAGTACCCTAAGAATAACATATGAGTACAATACATAGGACAATCGTCTGGCTATGATAATTAATTATAATAAATAATAATAAAAACTGATTAATAATTAAATTATGAGTTACAAAATAAATGAGAAATCTTGTAAAAGGATACATCTTATGTATACTATTATACTGTGTATAACATAATTATTCATGTTTTACATTTTCTCGGAAGATTGAAAATTCAGGTGATGTTAAAAGGAATTAAGAGTGGAGCTTTTTCGATTGAGATGGGCAATGAATTCCATAACGCGGAATGGAAAAGAGGAAGCAAGGATAATAAAGGATTCTAGATTTCGAAGGATGCAGTTCGATGCGCAGGAGTGTACAGATTGATGGGTTGGGTTCTAGTGTTTAAGAGGTGGATGAAGGAGCGCAGGGTAAGGAGGTCATTAATATACCTATACCACCTGGATCTTTTGGTTTTCAAGGATTAAAATATGAGCGCACCTAGGAAGTATTGACGTCGGAAACTGGGGTAAAGCCACCCAATTTCAGAATACCTGTGAGATATGTCAGAACGTCTAGAAATCCCAAAAATAAATCTAATAAAACAGTTAATTATTCTTTTACATCTCATTTCAAGCTCACTTGACAGTCCTCCATATACTGTGCATCCGTAGTCAAACTTGGGAAAAACGAGAGATGATACCAAAAGTTTTCGAGTACTTAGTGGTAATGAATCGCAGTAATGGAAAAGTTGTTTAAGAAAAAAAAAAATTGTAATGATTTGTTTCAAAAATTTTTGGTGAAAATCTGCTAACAGCATTTTGAGATTTTTAAAATCTTAATAAAAATATACACATTAAGATGCGTGTTCTCCGTAATGGTGTGATGGTATTGATGCGAAAAATATAGCACTTCTATGACACATTGACTTTCTAAACTGATGTTTAGCCTGAGAAACCATCGATGTTTTTATGTAATAATGTATTTATGTAATTTTATAATATATATATATATATATATAATAAAATATAAAAACATCGTAATTTTGATGTATACTAATACATAAATAAGTTTCTAATAGATTAGATAGTAAGAAAATTGAGGGGAATGAGACATATTTTATTTAAAAAAAAAAAAAAGGGCGTGACTATTTTAAATGAATAAAAAGGATGGGCGGAGATAGTAAAAGAAAGGGAGGGAACAGTTGAAACAAGTCTTGCAGATCAGGGGAGAAATGATGTTTAGGAAAGGGTTGAGATGAAGAAATAATAGTTCATAAGTAAATGTCCTTTTACTCAAGCGCCTTTCAATCAAGGGTTTACAAAATATACTGGGATAATATCTGTATAATTTAATATGTATGTTAATACTTTTCATAGTCTACTACAGAACACCATAATTCGATAGATTGTTGGGGCTCCATCATTAAAAACATTAAATAAGGTTACAGAACAAAAAAAAAATTGATATAAATGAAAGTGATTCTTTTTTTTATTTTATTTTTTTTTTATTACATATTTATTCAATATTAGACCAATAAAAAAGAAAAAAAAAAAAAAAACCAGTAAATTTAAATATCTATGCCTGATCTGAAAATGGTTAATTCCTGTTTAAATGATATAAAAATAGCAATATTTTAAACAAGTAATAGAACATTATCTATCAAAATAATAATTTCAATAATTTCTCATGACCTCCCTTTGTTCCAATGAGTAGCTAAAAACGATAATGACCAGAATATAACAGCTTCATATCAGACCCACCAAACTAATTTTTTTTAATTATGTTGTTTACTCGTTCAAACGAAAGCAAACCTTTTTAATAACGTGTAAACGTAAATAGCTTTTCATGTAGTAACACACTAGTACATACTTCTTTATAACAAAAGAATACGTTATGAGGCTGATAAATTATGCGTTCCAAAAAAAAAAAAAAATAAAAAAAATAAAGGAGGAAAAACGACGCAGACAATTACAGATGATGACATCAACAAATAATACAAAGAAGTAATAAATAACTAACCGGTTGGGTAATTGCTCTTCAACAAAAAAATAAATAAAATACTTTTCCTCGCTGGATCGTCAATAAATTATGTAAGTTGAACTTGAGATGCTCGGGGTTTTTCCAGAAGAATCAGGATATCAAGCAATCATCTTTTTGTAATCGTAGAGTAGCTCCGCATTGAAGGTTGTTGAGATTCGTTCCTGGGGTCATAATCAACTTTAGTGACAATATAAACATGGGAACTTGCTTTACCAATATACCTGAAATAATTGGATTCATCATATCATCAATTACGTTTCACTTAAATCTTAAAGCAGTCAACCTCTCAGGAGCAATGTGCCGACTAAAACAGTTAAAATCTCCCAATTCTCGGAGATATTGGGATATTGATAATCTCGCAGAAATGGAATTACTAAGAAAAAAATATTGAGTATTTGACATGGATACGCCTTTTGGCTGAGGCAGTCTATACTTTTTTGGTGTAACGTTTTTTTCACTCTCAAACATGTTACATTTTGAAACGCTAAAAAGGATAAATACTCCTTGCCAACTTTCCCCAATCTACTGAGTCATCGGTGAACCCAACATCATTTCGATAGTCAAAGTAGGCAGATTAAGGTGGCTCGGTCATGTGCAAAGGATGACAGAAGATAGACTTCCAAAAAAGATGATGAACGGCATGCCGGGAGGAAAACGATTGAGAGGAAAACGATGACTGGACAACGTCCAAGATGAATTGAGAAGACTGGGAGTGAATGGTTGGAGGAGGAAGGCGGAAGATAGAGAAGAATGTCTGTCTGTACTTTGTGAAGACCTGACTAGTACTGTTGCGCTCAATAATAAAAAAAAAAAAAATTCAAAATGTATTTATTTATCTAGTTTATGTATTTATGTATTTGAATTTATCTAAAAAGAATTAATGCAAAATATATTAAAACCATTACATTAATTCATTTCCTCTATTTTGTAATTAGACCTGTACTAAGTTGTTTGTGCCATCAATGGTTTATTGACAATTGAAGTATATTAACAACGCTTATCTATATTCAACGTCTGAATCGCATATAGCTTTTATTAGTGTTAGCTTTATGTTATTTACAATAAATGTTTCTAGAATAGAGAATATTCTTTGTTATATAATATTTGTCGCTTGTAACTACCGTTTATGAACTATATTGTTTCAATGAAAGAAGTCATGTTTTTTTAACATTTTTTAAGTGTTGTGGTTTTTTTTGAAGCGCTTTAGCTATATTGGTGTTGCATGGATCGAAAATTATCCGACAGATTCCTGGTCTATTCTGTGTTATGTAACATTTGTCGCTAGCACCTACTGTTTAGGAGCTATATTGATTAGATTGAAAAAAAAGTAACGTTTTACCAACATTTTTTGTTTAAAAAATAGATCTTAAGAAATAGGATTGGTAGTCATAAAATTAGAAACTAAAAGGCACTCTCCCTTTGTGGTTGTTTATTTCCTACGAATTATTTTAGTAATTGGTCAGTTTTCTACAATCAAAGCCATAAATTCTTTTTTTGTTGTTAAATCGGTATAATGATTGCCTAAATATCAGTCATTTAATAAGAATAATTTCCTTTGATTTTTCGAATTTAATCATAAAGTGTTTCCTTTGTCTTGAAACCCTCGGCCTTGATGATATTATTGGTAATAATAGAATTTCCTTGGATTTTAATATATACCATTTAGTTATTGGATTTTTCATCTTCTATTTTTATCTGTTTTTCGAATTCGTAATTATTATCTGAGTTGAGAAAAAAATTAAGGAATAGATTTTGTAAAATATTAATTTTTTTACTCGCTTATTGCTATAACAAATATTGTATGACACATTTTGACATGGATATTTCTTTTGGCTAGGGTCCATAGTTTTCTTGAGAAACGTTCTTTTCACCCTTAAAATGTGAAACGTTCTTTTCATCCTCAAAATGTGTAACGTTTTTTAAAACTCTAAATTTATACACACTCTGGCTCTGTTGGTGTTGCTTGTGTTGAAAATTTGACAATAGCTTCCTTTTCAGAAATTTAATGGAAAATATTTTTGTCAAACATAAAATACATTTGTCGCTAGAAGCTACTGTTTAGGTGCTAAATTGGTTTGAATGAAAAAAAGTAACGATTTTCCACCATTTTTTAAATTTTGAAGCTTTTTTAACCGGCTCTAGTGCTATTGGTGCTGGTCGGATCTGAAATTTGATGACAGTTTCATTTTCAGAAGCAGTAGATTTTATATTGACACATCCATTATCTATTTATTGTTTTTCCCAGTCATACCCATGCTATAATATTAATAATTCTTCATATGGTTTCTGGTCACAAATAAAAAAGTATAATTTTTTCAACAAGGTTTACTTTTCGGAAATTCAATATGCCGGGTAATTATGTTAAGTGACTTTAATAAAAGGGAAAAATATTTACTCATAGTCTAGTATCATTTCAATTTTTAGTTGCTTCCTAGCTTTTTACTGTTTTTAAATTTATTTCTTTTTTTATTTTAAACCTAATTTTACAACATTTTAATATTTCAGTATTTTAAGAGAAAAGGGCATTTATCTCTCCTATCGCCTCTTTGCAACCGCCACTGATAAGTATCAAATTAAGGGTCAGATTTAAGAAATTAAAAATGGTGACAGGGATTTAGAACCAAACAATTCGATTGAAACTACTCCGTATGCTACTGTTTAACTATTTACCTTTAATAAAATATTACATACCAATACCATAATATATATACTTTTTAAAAAAGTATAATTTTTTCAATAAACTGTACTATTCGAAAATCCAATATGCTGGGTAATTATGTTGCGTCGAACTTTAATAAACGGGAAAAAAAAATAATCTGATAGTCTAGTACCTATAATTTCAGTTGGTCCCTTGCTTTTTACTGTTTCTTTTTTTTTTTTAATTTTAAACCAAATTTTACATTTTAATATTTCATTATTTTAGGAGGAAATGATATTTATCTCTCCTATCGCCTATTTGCAACCAACAAGTATCAAATTAAGGATCAGATTTAGCAAATTCAAAATGGTGACTGAGATTACGAATCGAACAATTCGATTGAAACTTACTACCTATAATTCAGGCATTCAGGAGAGGCTCAATTTTTATTTATCAATACACATTATTTTTATTGGTATTGCAATTAGCTTTATAAGTAATACGACATATACTAAGTTTTCATCCACTAAAATGCAAAATGTAAAATATAAATGTAACAAACAGCACTACAACCCAGGATAATTTTTTCGAAATTCAAAATGGCGGATACAATGGTAGGAACTCAATCTGATTTTGATGAACCTAATAGCTCAAAATGAATTTATATATTGATACAAATACTTTAATCAAAGTAATATAAATGTCCATACTTTTCCTACCCAAATCAAAACAATATTATATTTTGAACTCATAACAATGTTCTTTTTTTTTTTTTTTTTTTTTTTTTTTTTGACTTTATATATTTATTCACACCTGTCAAATAATATTTGACAACCAGTGAATTTGCGGTACGAATTTAAAAGGCTTGAAAGGCATGAGAGGGAGCAGAACCCAGCGGCACCTCCAGTCTTTATTTTATTTTATTATTTTAGTCAAGGAGGTCTCTCATCCAGCTCCTTTTTAGTCTTCTCTGTGTGTTGTCGGGAATATATGTTGTGGCCATGTTGTTTATTTGTGTATTAGGATGTCCATGTAGTTTTTCGTGGAATCGTTTGTAGTAGGTTTGTATTTGTTCTTTAACTGTTGCTATGCGTAGGTCAGTATGTAAAGTTATGTTGCTTACGTACCATGGGGCTTTTGTAATTGTCCTGAATGTTTTTGCCTGGAAGATTTGAAGTTTGTTGATATGTGTCTTTTTAGCTGTCCCGTATATCTGAGAAGCGTATGTCCAAATAGGTTTCAGTAAGTAAGTATAAGTGTTAATTTTTTGTTTAAGTTGTAGAGTTGAACGTTTGGAGAGGAGTGAATATAAAAGTCTTAGTCTTTGGTTAAGCGTTTTACTTTTTTTCTTTATATGTGGACCCCATGTCATTCTTCGGTCAAATGTAAGACCAAGGTAGTGTACAGTGTCTGTTTGAGGAATCGGTGTGTTGTCAAGAAAAACTGGTGGGCATGTTTCAAGTCGAAGTGTAAATGTAATGTGTTGCGATTTGTCGTAATTTATTTGTACTTTCCAAGTATTTAGCCAGTCATGTAATTTTGACAAGTGATGCTGTAGAGTCAGTGAAGCATGATTCGGATTTTTATCTCTTGTTAAAATTGCTGTGTCGTCTGCATATGTCGCTGTAAGAATGTCAGAGCTAATTGGAATGTCGTGTGTGTATATGATATAGAGTAATGGAGCAAGCACTGAGCCTTGTGGCACTCCTGCTGACGCCAACTTAATAGAAGAAAGCTCTGAGCCTTGACGGACAGAGAAAGATCTATCAGAAAGAAAGGACTGTAGAATAAGATAGTAGGTCGGTGGGAGTATCGTCTTTAGTTTAAAGAAAAGCCCTTGGTGCCAAACTCTGTCAAAAGCTTGAGCAACATCCAGAAATACTCCAGTTGCATACAGTTTGTGCTCCAGTGCCGTGCATATGTAGTCGGTAACTCTGTGTAATTGATGTATAGTCGAATGTTGTGTTCTAAATCCAAATTGATGATCTGGTATTACGTTTAGTTTTGTTAGTATATCAGAGAGTCTTTTGTATAATAAATGCTCGAAAATTTTGGAACAGACAGGAAGTAAGCTAATAGGTCGGTATGATGAGGGGATATTTTTATCTTTGTTTGGTTTGTGAATCATTGTAATATGTGCGTGTTTCCACTGTAGAGGGAATTTAGTAGTCCTTAGTATTGCGTTGTAAATAGTAGTTAAGAACACTAGACCTTTCCTAGGCATTTGTTGGAGTACTCTAGCAGTGATCAGATCATAGCCAGGGGCTTTTCTTTTCGGTAACTTTTTTATTTGTTCGACAACTTGAGCTGGTGTGAAGGGAGGTGGAGGTAATGTCAGTTGAAGGGGTACATCTAAAGTGCTGTGTATATGTTTGTCATGTTCAATGTTATTGCAGTTCGTATGTGGTGTAAACACAGTTGAGAGATGTTTAGCAAAAAGTTCTGATCTTTCTCCATCGGTCACGGCCCAAGAGCCATCCTCCTTTCGGAGGGGTGCTTGGACTTCACGATGCCCGGTAAGATTTCTAGTACGCCTCCATAGGCTTCCATCATCAGATTTAAGGTTACTAATGTAATTATCGTAATTCGCTCTTTTAAATTTTAGTATCTGTCGCTTGAGTTCGTTATTAAGTCTATTAAAAGTTCGTTTGTCTGAGGGCAATCTGTCAGTCTGCCATATGTTCCGTGCTCTTCTCTTTGCTCTGATCAAATCCCTTATGTATTGAGGGTAAATGGGTAGCTTTTTTCTGACTTTCTATGCGTGGGAACTGAAGAAGACCACGCAGCTTCTTGTATGTTCTGAGTGAAATATTCTACTGCATCATCCAGTTCATTTTCAGTCTTGATAGATAAAGGAATTGAGAGAGAGTCGTTCAAAAAGGTTCTAAATGCATCCCAATCAGTTTTGCCGTTAGTAAGAGTCGGCTTTTTTTTTTTGCTTCACAGGGTTCTTCAAGTAGTAATAAATGCACAAGAGAATGATCAGAACAAAGATGTGAGCTTGTACTTATGCTGTAAGGTATAGTTCTAAGTCCTCTAGTAATGAAAAAGTCTAGTAAGTCTGGTGTTTTTTGTCTGGAAGTTGGCCAATAAGTAGGTGAGTCAGGTGATATTGTATCCAATGAAAGCTCATGGAGGGCACATTTTAGGTTTCTTCCTCGTGGAGTACTCAGTCGTGAACCCCAAGACTGATCCTTGGCGTTGTAGTCACCTCCTGCAATAAAGCATCTACCAAGACGTCTGAAGAAATCACTGAACATAGTGTGCGTCAGAGCATACCTCGGAGGACAATAAACCGCAGCAAACGTAATGCTGTGTTGTCGGGTTAATAGTATGATGGCTGTTGCTTGAATGTCTGGTGTTATGGGTAATTGTAATGGATTGTGTTTGAGAGCAGTTTTGATGAGGATGGCTGTACCTCCGTGAGGTGTATTGTCTGGGTGATCTGTTCTATATATTTTGTAACCTGGGATGTAAAATTTAGTTCGGGGTGTTAAATGTGTTTCTGTTATTAGTGCAATGTCAATCCGTTTGTCGTGCAAGTATATGTCGACTTCAGTCCTGTGTTGATTTAGTCCGTTTGCGTTCCATAGTATGACAGACATGGAGCCCACAGTCATTTGATTAAAGGTCATATGCACAACGAAAGGCTTCAGTTATCTCAGAAATCTTTTGTAGAAGACCAAAAAGGGGCTGGATTAAGTCATTTAGACCATTGACCAAGTTTAACAACTCACCTGACGGGTGTTCATTTGGAAGAACCGGTAGGATAATGCTCCTACTCATACCTGAACATCGCTGTTGTTGATGAGGCGCTGGTGCTGGTTGCTGCTGATGGACAGACGTAGGCATTTGTCGATGTTGCTGCCTCTGATATTCGTGTTCTGATCTTGAAGGAAGTGGGTAAGACTGAGAGATAGGCGGAAATGCGTGAAGAGCTGGGACTGCTTCAGCGTGAACTTTTATTTTTATTTTTACAATGTTCTTGTTTTTATTTTTTTTATTTTTCGAAAATCATTGACGAATTACTTGTCAATAGATAATAAATATATTATAAGCAATAACAGATAATAAAATAATTTTTATCCCTTCAAAGATAAACATGAACCGGGAGCAGGGGGAAGTAATGAAAAGATAATGCGCATATCTTTTGTCTACCCCATGACGGCATCGTAATAACTGCTTAATCTCGGTAATAAAAGTTTTTACAATAGACGATAACTCCTGCAGGTGCCAGGACGTACCAATACAATTGAAGAATGAGAAATATTTAAATTACGAATAATTTGAAACCAATTATATTTGGCTGTACTTACAAAATATTCTAGAAGATAATTAACTTTTAAAAAAATAGATATAATCATTAAAAATGCCAAATGAAGACATGAGCTCACTTTTTTGGCCGTAAAAGGAGACAGCAAAACACCGACACTCAGCAGAAATAAGAGCAAACCCAAGCAGTAGAAACTGCTTGATCACTCAAAAATTACAAGTTCTTAATTAGACTGTTCAAGGTTATAAGAGCATGGAAAATTGTTGAGTAGTTAAAATTATTCAAATTACAAAATAAAAAAATAATTAAAAAATGAAAAATAAATTACTATATCACTTGATATTCCATAAAGCTCGTTAATTTAAACGTTTTAAAGTATCAAGTATAAAACATATACATTAAAATGAGTATATCTAAAAGTAAATATATGACTATCTGTGAAAGTAAAAGATTAGTGATGGGTGAGTTCAAATCTCTTTCGATTCTCTATATATTTTTTCAGAGAGCAAGGATTGGTTACGAGATGAGGTTAAGTGGAACCCGAAATTTCAAATCCGTTAGTCCAAATAGGTCTAATTACTGTCATGTAAATAAGTCTTTTTACAGGGAGAACACTCTATATACATAAAGAAACATATAGGACCACCAAGAGCCAAACCAGACACCCCTAAACCACCACTCTCCCAACATCATCTCAAAACATAAATTTTAATTCTTTACTAATAAATGACAATGTTAGATTAAGTTCCAAATGCGATAAATTTCCAAAAGTTTATATCAAATAAAACTCGTGATCATGTAAACTTAAAGCATGACAATTTAAAACTCAAATAGAAATTCAAAAAATTAGCAAAAAAGTGTTAAAATTTAAACAACTTGAAATTTAATTGTTTCCTAAAATTATGAATTAAAAAAATTATATTGACTAACGACATTGACCGGTTTAACGACTTTTTTCATTTCGTTAACTAATAGTTATTATTTATTTTCAGTTAAGTTGATAAAACCAACGATCAAAAATATAGAGTTTAGTGGAAGTGTTAGTGAAAAAGACAGTAAACTTCTCAGCCGTAAATTTGCATCGGTAGTAAATTTCTTATATCTTAAAAGTTTCATGTTTAATATCATAAGGTTCAATACTAATGGAAAACTTTTAAATAAATTTTCTTCTTGTGTATGTTGTACTATTTTTCATTTTTGTACCTATTTATATAAACCTTGAAAGTTTGTATGCTAACTTTTTAAAAAGTTTTGTTGGAAGAATCAATTAAGAACTTCGATTATATAATATCATAATCTTATAAGATCGAATAATTAAAACTCCATGTGAGTGATCAAAGTGAAGTAGTATTTCTGATAAAAATGATAACGAATGTTTCGAATTAAAAGCACATAAATTTTCTTAATTCGATTATAGGGTTAATTATTCTAATCTTTCAATCAGATTATATAATCGAAATGATTAAAATTTTATATCGTAATGAAGAACTGAATTAGCTTTCTCACTTAAAAGGAATTTTTTAATTTATATTTTTTCTGCTAATAAAATAAGATGATCCTCATTAATAAAAATCTTGGATTACAGCTGTAGGGCCAATTTACGTAATTTAATACTAATTTAAATGTGAAAATAGGTTTCTAGGCAGAAAGTAGGAGCTTTAGGAATATGTGAATCTGGAAAATCGAGCGATTGATTAGAGAGAACGAAGTCATTCTTCCTGAACCGTAGGAATTAGAAGGAGAACAATATATTAATGGTTTATACATTTCTTTCATTGATGAAAAGGTAAGATTAAAAGTAGTAAACTAGTGTCTACGTTCAAGGAGGGAACAGTGTATCAAAAAATTCTTATTTTTAGAAAAAAAAGAGAAAGAAAAAGCGTTTATTATATCGTCTTCTAATGTATTTACCATAAAATCGACACTCTATAATTTATTAATAAAGTTGTTTTTTTTTGCCAATGTTATTGCGTCGACAAACAAAATAAATTTGAATGACTCCTCAAAAATAAACAATGCATAAAAATAAATAAATATACTTTTTTCCTCGAACAGTTTTCATATTCGAATATAAAATCTTCGAATAGTATCTAAATACAATTTATGCCCAACTCTGACACTCGCCATACTCTGCGCTATTTTTCCTCTGACTTACATTTTTTCATATAAGAATATAAAAGCAGCATAAAAACATGAATATACACTTTATACCCTGTGTCGCTGAGGCATATTAAATTATAATTAATTGCTCTTGCAGCGAACATGATAAAACAATTACGATAATATGTTTATTAATTCTGTCAAGTGTTGTTCAATTTCAAAAGTACATTAATTTTAAACAACCGGTATGAGAAAAAATTATATTACTTTCTGTTTAACCTGAAATGTGTTTATGAGGAAAAAGGTGGTAGGTTTAACTAACCTAAAATTCAACTGAGAAAAAACTCCCATTTTTTCTCCTGAATTCTTTCCAGTTCGAATAATAAGTCAATGTTCGACTAAATTTCTGAACTGTCGATTTTACAGAAAAAAACTATACTATAATATAAAAGGACAAGCCATTTTTCGTTTGTGATCATTAACCACGAAAACTACCGCCAATCCGTGCCAAATTTTAACCACATCATCTTTATAATTACAAAGCTAAAACGGCAAGAAACGACTAAAAAGACAAGAAACTGGCTGTCGTTACAGATTACTTTAACATTTATTAGACAAACGTTCAAAGCTCCCAATTAATTACAAAAGACTCATATACATGACTGTGATTAGACCTATTTGGACGTACGGAGTTGAGCTTTGGGGCTCCACTAAACCATCCAATACATCTCGTATTCGATCCTTACAATCCAAAATCCTTCGTAAAATCCTCAATGCTCCTTACTTTATCACCAATATACTTATCCACAAAGATCTTAATGTTCCATATGTTGCTGATTTAGCCCACACCAGATACCTCACCCTTCATAGTAAGCTCCATAATTTTTCAAATACGTTAGTTTCTCAACTTGCTTCCCACTCCATTCCTGATAATCCTCCGAGGCGTCTGAAAACATGTCCTAGAGACTTTCTAGTGTAGAATTTTTAATAAAGTGCTACTGATGAGTAGTTCTTTACAAGTTTTAACATGTAATTATAATCGTTGTCAATACATTTACTTGATGTATATATTCTGGACAGTTGTAAATTTCAATAAATGTATATTAAAAAAAAACAATAGTTGGAGAGCGCCATTTTACATGAGAGGTTAGAAAGGTACAGTGTTATATAGAGCTTGAAATTGATCATAAAATTTACTTATATTCGATTAAATTATTAAAAAATATTTAAATATGTGGTCCATCCGCAATATAGTTTACAATGGTAAAACTACTGAACCCGTCTCTACCAAATCTTAACTGCATCATTTTTATTGTTCTAGGAAGGTTTAGCGATAATAAAAATATAAATGTGCAATGTTGAGAGGCAGAAACGAGGTTTGTCACACAGTCATATACCTTTATGGTTAGAATTTAAAATCTAACCAAATGAAATCAATATAATTATTTCTTCCGATTAAAATTATTGTTGATCCTTTGATTTTTGATCAAATAAAAATATAATGTGTGTAAAATATAATGGCCTTTATTTGTAAGCACAGATAGTACAGTCCATTATCCTCAAAAGTTTCTTAATAGTCTATTCATCTGGATTACCAATTTATACACTAAAGTTAAAAATTTTATGTCAAATGCTTTTACATAATCTTCAACCACCTAATTAGTGTAATTTTAACCAGCTTAAAAATTAGAGCTATGCGTTTTTCTATGTTCTTTATTTATGAGAGCGGACGAAGCCGCTATGAGAGATGCAAGTAAATAAGAAAGAATTTAAGAGATATATAATGTATTTTATTTATGTATAAAGCTAATAATTTTATAATAAATTTTTGTCGGAACCCTCAAGTTTTCAAAGTTGTAATCTTGAACTTCGGATTCAACACAAATTATAATTGAACGTGTCATTAATAAAGACATCCAGACTAAGGAGTACTATTACACTTTACTGAAGATTGGAAATGAGACATTTCATTTTAAGATCTAATATAGAGATTATAATATATAATATGGTATATTGAAGTATTTATTGATTTAACAGTTTTTTTTTTTATGTAAAAAATTACTTTTTATCTGGTATGTTCTTTTTACATCTTTATCCTTTTTTCAACTTGTTTTCTACTGTTTCTTTTATAATATTTTATTCTGTCAGATATGTTCAGTTCTACCTTTATACTATGTTTTGTTTTGTTATTCTCTTTTCTATTCAATTTTATTTTGGTTTAATTTGCTAATGCCATATAACTGACTACTATTTTCTGCAGCTTTTTTCTTATTTATTTTCACCTTACTTCTTATTCCTGATCATGGTGGCGTCGATAAACAAATTAAATTTGATCGACTCCTCAAAAATTAACAAATCCATTATTGAATCTACATTTAAAACATCAAGACTCCTATTGAAGTATCTGTCCGTGATAGTAAACTATATGATGTATATCACTTGATTTTATTTAAATTTGGCTAAAAAAGTTTGGATGATTCAAAACAGTTTCCATGTATTGTTTTTCAAGATCATTCACTTTCGCTTGTCTTACTATGGCACTCCACAAATAAATTGGATTGAGATCGCAAGAACAAGCAAGCTACGAAGTAGGGGAGTATTGTGAAATGTAAAACTTGATTTGTTTGTAGGAGCCGTGAGAATAGCAGCATTGCCTTGTTTTGAAGGAAATACATGAGATTTACAAGCACATTTGTTTGTTCTGATCTCTTCATTTTGGTATAGGGAATGGAATATACTCCCACGACTAAAATTTCTCTTCAAAACGTCTACTGGATCTATTTAAAAGCCCCCCAATAATACTTGTAGCCATCAGGACCTTTTAGATAAAATTACTTTTGTAGAAATAGTTTGTCTCTTGAATTCTAACTTTGCCGCAATGTGGTTAAAGTATTATTCTTGCATTTGACTCCATTTTGATTTGACAAAATTATTTCCCTCATGATTTTTAATAATTTGTTCACAACAAGAAGAGACTTTTTTTTATAAAATAATTTAATTTAGATACAGAAGACTAAATTTGAATCTTTATCTATTTTCTAATGCTTAATTCATCATTATAAGAGGATTAGATTTGTTTTCAAACAGCAATTTTACGATATTGCAATTTCAACAGATATTGCTTTCTTAATTGGTTTTGTAATTACGAAACCCTAATAAAAATTAACTAACAAATTAAAAAATATTTTAAATGCAAACAAATTATTTTACGGCTATTTTTTTTTTTATTATGAAAGTATCATAAAACTTCTAAATTGGAAACAAATCAAATGGTTTTATAGTTATAAAATGCGCCGTCTACAAATTTGGTATTGTAGATTCAATTGGAAAATATAGGTTTAATTTCATACGAAAAATAATTATCATTGTTTTAGGTATTAAATATGAAACACTAGTAAAAATAATGCCATCTCAAAAGTTTTCCAGTACATTTAACCTTAGTTGCCATGTTTAAATTTAATAGCAGCCCAATAAATTGAAAAAAAAAAAGAATATATATTATAATTAAAAAACTGAAGTGAAAAGGCAACTGATTTTGTTATGTAAAAGATAAATAAGCACTTGTACTATGACAATGACTAGCAATGCAGTTTTTCCCCTAATTTTTTTTTTTTAATGTTTCGAAGAGATCGCCGTATCAGAATGTACTAGTATCTACATCGAAGTTGTATTTACGAGTTTGTTTGTTGTTTATAGACGTAAAGCCATTCATCAATGACAGTATTGAAAATAAATGTTTATGTTAGTAACAGTTCCATATTATCGTTAATATATTGAGTATTTTTAGACAATTAAAAAGAATCAATAGAATTTTATCAATTGAAAAGATTTTTTTTTACATTGCTGTCTTTTGTCTGTGGTCCTACACTTTTTCGGTGTAACGTTTTCTCAAAAATGTAACATTTTAATGTAACTCCAGATCTGTTTGTGCCACTCGGATCGAAAAATCAACGATAGTTTCCTGATAATAAATTCAATGAAGAATATTTTTGTTATACATTTGTCACTAGGACCCACAGTCTAGGAGCTATATTGGTTTGAATAAAAAAAGTCACGTTGTAACGTTTTTTCACGCTCAAAAATGTAACATTTTGATACCCTCTAGCTCTGTTGGAGTTGCTCGGATCGAAAATTTTCCGGCATTTTCGGATCAGAAAATTAATTTTAAATATTTTTTTTCCTCACCACTTACGCTGATGACACATGTGTGTTATCAGTAAACAATGATCCTTTCATTGCCTCCCAAACACTCCAATCCCATATCCTAACCCTTCAAGAATGGTGTCAAAAATGGAGAATCAAAATAAATCCAAAAAAATCTCCCTAAATAACCTTTACCTTTTGTCGTAAACCCACGACTTCCTATCCTACAGTATCCTTTAATGACATTCCACTAATCGCTGTTGAACAGATCCGCTACCTTGGACTCCACTTGGACAAACGTCTTACTTGGAATCCACATACAAGACTAAAAAGACAAGAAACTGCCCGTCGTTACAGATTACTTCAACATTTATTAGACAAACGTTCAAAGCTCCCAATTAATTACAAAAGACTAATATAAATGACTGTGATTTGACCTATCTGGAAGTACGGAGTTGAGCTTTGGGGCTCCACTAAACCATCCAGTTCATCTCGTATCCAATCCTTACAATCCAAAATCCTTCGAAAAATCCTCAGTGCGCCTTACTTTGTCACCAATAAACTTATCCATAAAGACCTTAATGTTCCATATGTTGCTGAGTTACCCCAAACCTGATACCTATTCTTTCATAGTAAGCTCCATAACCACTCAAATCCCCTAATTTCTTAACTTGCTTCCCACACTATTCCTGATAATCCTCCGAGGCGTCTGAAAAGAAGATGGCCCAGAGACCTTCTAGTGTAGAATAATGAGTAAATTTCAATAAATTGTTATTTAAAAAAAAAAAAAAAAAAATTTTTGTTATCTAACATTTGTCACATGGAACTACCGTTTAGGAGCTCTATTGGTTTGAATGAAAAAAATCAAGTTTGAAACCCCTACTTTCTCTTAACTTTGATTATTTGGAATAATCATTTATTGTTAATTTAATGTAATTATTAATTAAAGTAATTTGAACCTTTTATTCCTTAAATGTTAATTGGGACATGCAGTAGATTACAGATATACATATCCATGATCTAATATTTTTCCCGGTCCGGGAGAAATTGAGTTTTTTGTAAAACATATTAATATTTTAAATTATAATTTTTCCTCAATTCTTCAATTAAGGAGCCAACAATAATAGAAATACGCTTATATTGGCAAAAACTCCTCCAAACTAAAGTCCCGAAACATGTAATTGGATTGAAGTATAATAAAGAGGAGTTTTTGCCAATATAAGCGTATTTCTATTATAATTTTTCTTTTATATTGTGTTGTATGTTTTAGATATCGGGCAAATTTTAAGTAACTGAATTGATAGGTGAAAAAATACTCGTTAGACGAAAATAACTCATATGCAGTTTGACGAGTAATCACTCCTCGTTCAGAACCTATTTTTTATCCAATAAAAATTAAATATTAAATGGTAAATTTAAAATAACTATGAATTATAAATTAGGAGTGGAGAGTTATTTGTTAATTGTTAAAATAACTGTCCATTCCTAATTTTGGTTCAAGAATCAGGTGTTGTAAGGTCGTGACAGTCAGTACCAGTGTTGCCAATTCCCGAAAGTCGAGTTTCCTTAACGATGTGAATTTCCCTACTA
Source organism: Euschistus heros (assembly GCA_003667255.2). NCBI lineage: Eukaryota > Metazoa > Arthropoda > Insecta > Hemiptera > Pentatomidae > Euschistus > Euschistus heros. Next base: position 2,038,446 of record RCWM02000185.1, on the reverse strand, counting down.
CTTTTAGATACCTGGATAAATAATCACAGAAATAAACCATAATAAATTTGAATTTTTTATTCATTTGATTCCTTCGATATTAGTTGTTTTTTTTTAATTGCATCATTGATACTGATCTAAGGATTGTATCCAGATAATCGATTTAAAGTCAAATACGTCATGTCACCTGTTTCATATTGAAGGGAGGTACCTCTATTTGAATTCCTCGTGATTCAAAGTAAATGAATATTTAACACCTGGCTTAAAGATTATTATTTAACTGTTTTATCGTCACGCCATCACGGCATCACCGAAATAAAATAATAGATTATTTTCGCAAATAAGAAATAAAATAAAGGATCCTATTTTTTATTTTAAAAAAAAAAACCATAACTATTAATTAACAGTTATTTTATTATACCACTAATTCGATTGTAGTGACCTATCAGAGTAACGAAGTAAAAATAGCCCCAGACGTTTATACTGCCGATAGATTCTAATCATACTCAACATGCCAAAACTAGCAATTAAGCGATTATAATTCCAACCTAAGTGCTATATTAAATAATTAATATTATCGATTTAGTATTTAAAAATCGATTTGTATTTAACAAAGTTAAAAAACGGAATACATCAATGAGGCTTCGACCAACTTCCGTTTGTCTTAGAAAAAAAAAATTGCCAGTAATATTTATCAAAAATCACATCAGCCGAAATAGGGGCAGTAAAAAAATGTCAATTGAATATCACAGACAATCTTTATCATTGATCTAGGGATTACTATTGTACTAACTGACGTCACTTATCACTCTAGACTGTATCTAATTTCAGTAGTTGCATAAATCGAAATCTGAAAAAACTACATAAACTAAAACTAATTATAAAATAAAGCCAATTAATGCTTATATACTTTTTTAAAGCATTTAGAGAGAATTAAACTACAAAAAAATAATTTAAGAACACAATGAACATAGCAATATAGGTAAAACAGGTGAGTTGTCATCTGACGTAATTTTGGCTCAGCGTTAGTTGTATTCAGCTTGTGCAGCCCATAAGTAGTGACAACAATACTGCCGGTTTTTTTTTTTTTGATTTTTTTTTAAAGTAAAATTTACATTAATCTATGTAGTTTCAGTTCTAAATAATAAATCATTATATACATTTATATTTATATACAATTGTCATCAATTTTTATATATAATCTTATAATCTTATATACAATTATTATCAAGTTTAAAGAATTAATAAATTTTTTTAATCTAACAGTTCTGATAATACATTTTAATTCATTACTTTTATAGGTTCGATCTTATGACCAACCAAAGTTTCAAGTTAACAACAAATACTGTTATATGAGAGACAAGTAATCTTCACAGATGATTGAATAACCAATATATTATCTAGCAATTAATTGAGGTTTATTTTGAAAATCTTAATAATCTATAATTGAGACATAGTTTAAATTAAGTAGGGTTAATTCTGATAAAGATCTTACAAAACAATACAAAAATCAAATTCATCTTACCAATCTGATGATCCTCAATATCTTGTTGATATAATCAGACACTTTTAATTCTATTCTACAAAGTGTAAAAGAAGATTGACAATATCCCCTTCTGAAGAAATTTTGTACGAAAATTAATAAATAGACGGAATTAAACAATGGTTTTTGAGCTTCAATTTAAAAAAAAAACAAGAGATTGCAATACGTAACAGCTGATATTCTTGGCAACTTGACCCAGACACTGGTTGGCAGGTAACTGACGGGGAACCTCGCCGACAAAAGGGAGTCAATAATAACACGCATGCGCTCACCCTGAGGGTCGTCAGCTGATTCCCAGGAACACGAGGAAAATTCTGCTCAAGAACAGGTTACAATTATAAACACTGCAGTAACATAACGTATCGTTAGTTCTGTTTGTATTTAGTGTCATAATAAATACTACACTAAAGATACAAATATCAGAACCATCACTAAAAATGAATGCCCTAGATAGATTTGAATGCCAACTTTCTACTTGAAATGCAAATTAAACATAACATACTCAGCGATGAAGGTAAGTCAATTTTACCAATAAAAATTTTGTGAAGTTTTAAACTGACCTGTTCTCTTGTTTATATAATAACTGTTTGAGTAGAGTCTTTGTGATGTCAATATAATGGGACATCTCTGAATTATTCCTAAATATCTTGTTTTCGTGAATATTTTGCAATTTTGAATGATCTTGACGCACACCGATGCCATATTTACTAACTGCAAAAGCGAACTATGGCGATTCAGTAAAGAAATTATTCCACAATCGAAAGAAAACTGGAACGAAACAGTCTAAGCACAACTAGGTTGACACACACGATCATCGGAGCAACTCAGGTGTGTTAGTGTGCGTGCCAATCGATTGCTTGTTACAGGGTTATTCAGAATTATGGGCCGATCGAAATTATTGTTTATCCTACCACCTTATTTACACATATACATATGTTCAGTATAAACAAATCTAAATTCCTACCTCATTTTACCCCAAAGGAAATAATAAATATTGCATAGTTTCATTATAAATAATATTTAAAATCGTATTAAATATGAGAATAACATATATACATCAAAATCCTATTTCGTCGACCTTCAGAAATTATTTCCACAATTATTTTATGTATAATCGGGTAATAGGTCCTATGCATTTTTAAAAAAAATAATAATAAAAATATGAAAATAAAAATACAATCTAAAAAGATACAGAATGGATGTGTCAATGTCTAAAAAATTCACTGTTCCAGTATATAATAATAGATCAACCCTGATTTTATAATATCAAAATTCTATTTTATCGACCTTCAGAAATTTTTTTCCACAACTATTTTATGTATAATCGGGTATTACGTCCTATTAGACCTATTAGACCGGATATATTTCTAGAAAAAAAAAAAGATATATATATATATAATATATATATATATATATATATATATATATATGTATATATATATATTTTAGTATTGTTAATATATGAAGTATGGTAACTTCATTATTTTTAATATGTTTCTACAAATATTTTTTTTATTTATAGTTAGTTTCAATACAGTCATGGTCTGTCTATAATTTTTTCAATATATACTCGTATATATATATATATATATATATATATATATATATATATATATTTTTTTTTTTTTTTTTTTTTTTTTTTTGCTTTAAATTCTTAATTTACTGAAAACAAAATAAATTAATTGTCTGGGCCGGATATATTTTAAACATTTTATAGAAAAAAAAATCATAATAAAGTATAAGTTGGTTTACAAAAATGGAAAATATATTATTTGAATTTAATTATGAGAAAACATATTAAATTTGATTTTTTTTTTTTTTTTTTTTTTTTTTTTTTAATTTTTGATTTTCGTGAAAATAGAGATCTTTACTCAAGCATTAAAATGGTTATCGATGAATTTAAAAACGAAACTCATTCAAGGAGGAAAAATATTTGAAAAATCGGAAAGAAACATTAAAACAACATTGTTCAAATAACTCACACTTTTAGATACTGCACTCTCAGTGATCGTCCCAGTATCCTATATAATGACCTTCTAATAACTTCTTAGTTTTATTATTTCTTGACCGCACGGTCACACATATCCATTCTTGCAGATTGAAACTTGCTGTTCGCACTGCAAAATCAGATAGGTAAAAAATGGACTGTGATCCTTCATTTGCTTATTAGTTGTTAATGAACTAATCTCAAGGCGCGTCCATCCTACGCCACCGGCAAAGCATTACTGCTTGCCGCAACACAATATGTACCTCTGTATTTCTCACTAACTGTAGCACACTATACAAAAATACGCGAGGAGACAATATATATATCTTGCTGAGTTTGTTTTGAGTCCCATGCTGCATCACTATACCATGCGATCTAAATACTTTACTCTTGAAAACCATATTTTAAAAGAATCCAGGTTAATCAAGCATCGATCTAAACTGCTGATCTGTGATCTTAACCTGTGTAAGATCTAAACCGAAATAGCATAAGTGTATAAGTGTCCGATTCAGGTCGTGATGAAACCGCTCCTCTTTAAATCAAATAAGAAACTAATTTAAAATGTTATAGGTTAAGCTAAATGGAGATAAGAAGCGTTGAAAATGTTGAGTGGAAAAGCATATACTCACAAAGCCTCTGTCAGTAAGTATTTCTGCCTGTATTCCGAATTACGATGGGGCATGTTTACATCCAGCGACACCAGCAATGGATTAAAATTGAACTGAGTGCCTAATGTCCTCTCAGTATGGACCATTTTGACTGTTGTTCTCAACAACGGCAGTTTTGCTGTTGATTTTACCTATACTCTTATGCGCATATATACTTTTGGTAATTATAATATTAATATTTAATAAGTAAGTGACACTACTGAAAAATATAGTTGGGCTGCCTAAACTCAGATGGACTTTATGCCTTAAAGTTCATAATTTAATAAAAATTGTATACAATCGATGAAAAATTTTTAAACACTTTTTCTGAATAAGACTAAAAAAAAATTTGAGTCAAAAAAATGTTTTGCGCAGTATTGTGTTTGCTCTGTATTTTGGAAGTACAAAACCGAGCACCTTGAAACGACCCCATCTCCAGGAACTGTTCAAATTAATGTTGTTCCCCTTACCAAGGTGGATACATTCCGATACCTCGTCTCTTGAATACAAAGGCTATGTAAATGAGGATGTGCGAACAAGAATCAAGGCAACCTGAATGCGGTTTAGGGATGTCATTGTTTTTCTTTGTGGTAAGAAGATGCCTATTCGCCTAAAACCAAAGTTGCATGTAATGGAATGCGGATTTAAAAAAAAATATAGATGATATTATTTAAAACAATTGTCGATGACATTTTTAACCTTAAAATTTAGTATTTATCCTTACGTTAAATTTTGAATAACGTATTTAACCTTTTAAGCGATATTGAACCGAGCTGGCAACGCTGTTTCGTGAGATTTTTTGTTACATTGTTTCCGTCAAATGCTCCGCGATTCACTCTAAGGGAATATTAGTATGTATATCTAATATAACGTTAGTATAGAAGCTTCACTTCAAGTATCTCCTTTCATTTTGGCAACGGTTGAGAGAAATATTATAACAATAATCTCCGGTGAACTAGAACCCATACAGAATTAATCAATGGTGTAATCCTCGAACCTATTTTCACGATCAAAATTTAACTTATACTAAGGACTGTAGCTTTTCTCTGATCATCGTGGTATTTTAGTTGTTTCCTTGATTGAAAGATGTACCCTTAAATTAAATTAAATTAATTAAATTCATCTCCCAAATGCTATATTTGATTCATTAAGAGATTACTCACCAATATTCAGTCATTTCATTACCTCATTAGAACATTATCCTAATTCTATCCACTTTCTAATCAAATGAAATTTTTTAAATTTTCATTAGCGAAATTGACAAACGATCAGAGAACGACCTAGATCTTTCTTCATAAATCTGCTTTTATTTAAGTCCATTGAGCTCCTTCCTTTAAATTTCAATGGGGTCTTACCTTAATAAAAATGTAGTGGTTTTGGGAAGAAAATAAAAATAAATATGTTTAACTACATTTTATTTGAAAAATAGAATAATAAGTCGTTTTCAGCTTTACACAACATTTATTACAACCGAGCTCAAACCTACCGATCAAAAAATAGACCTATTTGGACATACGGAGTTGAGCTTTGGGGCGCCACTAAACCATCCAATTCGTGTCGTATTCAATCCTTACAATCCAAAATCCTCAAGGCTCCTTACTTTGTCATTAAGAAACTTATCCGTAAAGATCTTAACGTACCGTATGTAGCTAATATAGCTCAAACCAAACCAAAAATACCTCCTTTTATCCTTCTATAGTAAACTCCAAACCATTCAAACTCATCAGTATCTCAACTAACATCCCATTCTATTCCAGATAAACCTCCAAGCGTCTGAAAAGAAGTTGGCCTCGGGACCTTCCAATAAGGAACTTTAATTGAAGTGCTACTTCAATATATATATTTTAAAGAAAACATTTAAAGTTCTACTATGAGAGATATGAGTGTTCTTAAAGAATCAAATGTAGACAATGAAAGAATCCTGAAATTTTGTAGGCATCTACCTTTTTTCAAATGAGACTTGCGGCAGAATAAAATTGCCATTTTATAAATTAACTAACGTGCTATGTTTATAAAACACGTTTAAAAATTAAATTAAAATCATTCAAACCAATATAGCTCCTAACTGGTTGGTCCTAGCGTCAAATGATATATGCCAAAAAATATTCTCCATAAAATTTTATTTCAGGAAACTGACTAAAATTTTCGATCTGATCAACACCAACAGAGCTAGAACATGGCAATATGTTGTTATATTTGAGTAGAAAAGGGTAACAAAAAAAAAATAGACGCACAGCCAAAAGACATATCCTTATCAAACAAAATTTCTCTGTGGAATAAATTTTAAAGCAGCTTTGGAGAAACATCGTTTGTAAATAACTCAAAGCTAACACTGATAAAAGCTTGACGTTGAATACAGATAAGCATTGTTAACATACTTCAATAGTCAATAAACCGTGAATGGCAAAAACAGCGTAGTACTGGGCTAATCACAAAATGGAGGAAATAGAAGTAATATGTGATATGGATCTATGTAATGGTTTCCGAACGGCTTACAATTAGTGCATTATATTTTGAACATAGTCTTCTTATTTCCATTCCAAAATCAGAAGAACATGCTTAGCATCACTTGGAATGTTACTGTTTGCATCTTTCAATGCTCCTCCAAAGTATGACTGTAACTTTGTTCTCTGCTTTTTAATAGTAACGGCAACCATCTGATATTTCGTGTTTTGCGAAGGGCTTTAACGACAGCAATGTATGAGGCAAGTAGTTCTAAAAAGAGGACATAAAAATGAAATTCTAAGTGTTTATGGAGAAAATAAAAATGAATTTCTAAGTATTTCTGGATTCTTTACGGCAACTCCAGTTAAATTTTTCAGTATAAGAACCAAAACAAAGTCTTAAAATAAGGGTAACTGCTTGTACAAAAATTTGTCTTTGCCTTCCTGGTCTAAATAACTACAACTTTTTTTTAAAATTTATATCGACAACTTTATACTCATATACAAAAATAAATTTGAGGAAATTATTACAATCACGTGTCAAGAACATATAAAGAACCACTCGCTAGTAACACTTTTATAAAAGTTCATACATTTATCTTTTGTTTCAGATACCTCGGAGGATTATCGGGAATGGAGTGTGAAGCAAGTTAGGGGCCTAGTGGATTCCAGTAGGTATGGAGTTTACTGTGAAATGACAGGTATCTGTTCTATATTAAAATAGCAACATACGGTACATAAAGATCTTTATGGATAAGTTTTTTAGTGACAAAGTATGGAGCGTTAAGGATTGTTTGAGTTTGGATTGTAAGGATTGAATACGACACAAAGTTGATGGTTTAGTGGTGCCCCAAAGCTCAACTCCATAAATCCAAATAGGTCTGATTACTGACTGTCAAGTAAATAAGTCTCTTGTAATTAATTGGGAACATTGAAAGCTTGTCAAGTAAAGGTTGGTGTAGCCGTAAACGACGAGTAGGTTCTTTTCTTTTATGCAGTTTTCGTACGAGGGACCTAGGTAGCGGATCTGTTAAACGGGTCAGTGGAATATTATTGAAGGATACTGCAGGACAGGAAGTCGTAGTTTTTCGAAAAAATGTGATACAAAGAGATTTGTTTGGATTTATTTTAATTCTCCATATTTGAGACCATTTATGAAGGATTTTGATATGATATTGGAGTGATTGAGATGCAATGAAAGGATCATTATTTACTGATAACACACATATGTCTTCAGGGTTCTGGCTCACCACTTCCTCAGATGGCGCTACAATGAGTCAGATATCAAAACTGTTGAAGATGGGACCTTGGATGCTACCTTGAGGAACACCGGCAGATTGGGTGAAGAGGGGAGAATAGGAAGATTTATGATATACTTTGAAACTTCTATTACTGTGATATGAATGAATAATAAAAAAGTTTGTAAAATGAAGGAATTTACGGAGCTTGTAAATCAGTCCTGGGTGCCAGACGCAGTCAAAAGCCTGTTTCACGACGAGAAAGGCTCCCGTGCAGTACACTCTGCGCTGCAATGCGGAGGATATGCATGGACTTAAAGAGAGAATGATTCTTCCGCGATTCCTAATGTCTCGTATCAGCTTAGAAGAAAACTGTGAGTTTAGGAACAAACATTTTGGATGTATGTATGTATATTCTGAAAATGTAAAATAAATTGAAACAACATTGCAAACTGGCATATTTTGAGGATTGTCTTTTATTGACATATTTAAAAATATTTTTTAAATCATTTTTCAAAAACTTTTTATAAAAACCGTCCATAAAGGGCTGTTCATGGCCTATCGCGTTGTAGCTAAGGTACTTTAGTATCATTGCAACCTCAGGGTGGTTTTAAGTTTATTATGTTATAACCCATGTAATGAATCTTGACATTCCCAACATGGCAAGACTAGGTAACCTGTATAACTCGTACTCCCTGTTCTAGCTGGGGTACACAAGAACGTATTTAGTAAGCCCCATCAGGAACGAAGTTTCCGTAAAATCAATATACATTTATTTTAATTTTTTTTTTTTAGTATTAATCTACGATTTGTTATAGCGTATACATATACAAACTGTTGTGTCATTCGTTGTGCTATGATTTATTATAGCAGTTTAGTTGTAACCTTTTCCTTCTTTTGACTTTATTCGTTTTAGTATTAAATAGACCTTTTAGAATAATTGAATAATTGAATAATTGAATCATTGTAATTTTCAATTGGGGAAAAACCTAGTCAACCACTTTTTAGCCTTCTGCACCAACTACCTCTCTAAGCCTTAACACTCTCTGTCCTACACATACTTTAGAATTCTGTATCCATCAGGCAAACAGTTTCATATTACGCGATTTATTTTATTTTGTAGATCAGTAATGAAACACTACACACATATACAAACTGTCAGTATCACATTAAAAAACACGTTTTTTGAGTACTCAGTACTCTCGCACAAATATACTTAAACACGTAAAATACATGATCACAACAAATTATGAATTCTAAATACCAGGTCAAAGGCTAAGAAAGTTGTGAGATGGATCTCCTTACAAATAACTCTGAAATCAATTCAGAAGGTGGTACCAGATGGTGATGGTCTCTCATTTTTATGTCAGCAGATTCGTTGATTGTCTGTTTATTAAGACAGGTATGAATAAAATTTATAATAAGCCTTTCATATATTTTGCCTGAAAGTATCGGGTTGTTCGGACAGTAATGTATGATTTCATGTTTAAACCCTGAAATTAAAGAGCTAATGACTCTTTACCACAACCAAAACCTGATGCATTACTTTTACTCGACCCAACATACATTAACGTAGTTTCGGCCCAAAGGTCCTATTAAATAAGACCCCATTACAAGGAGACGTGACTTGTAACACAGATTTTCGTGAATGCCGATTTTCGTGTGGTAGTAGGGACCTATAATAGTGCAAACCTCGAGTTTTAGCCGCCAATGAGCATTGGAAGCCTGAATAAAAATAAATGAAAATCACGTTTTTCTTTTTGTTTTTTCTCAGCTCTTAGTCAAGATAGAGAAATAAGTTTTTCACGTAAAATTAAAGTTTCGTATGCTATCTCTTTACCACAACCAAAACCTGATAAATAATCTCTTAAATAATAATATCAGGATTTGGTTTAAACATGATATCCTACATTAATTTCCAGACAACCCAATAGATAATTCCAAAATAAAGGGAAAATAATTTGCTACGACTTCTAGAACCGTTAAAAAAAAAAAAAAAACATAATTTCTTCCCGACTAGAAAAACCAATAGATCATGGATATGTCTATATACTGCTTCTGATATGGAGACTGTCGTCAAAATAAGGCCCAAACACTTATAAAATGTAGGCAAAACATGATATTTTTTTTATTCAAACCAATACAGATCCTAAACGGTAGATCCTAACGATAAAAGATATATACAAATAATATTGTCCATTAAATTTCTGTTTAGGAAACTAAATTTTTGATCTAAGCAACGACAACAGAGTTAGAGCGCGTCAAAATATTACATTTTTGAGTGAGAAAAATCCGTTACTCAAGAAAACTATAGACCCCCAGAAAAAAGAATTACCCATGTCAAAAGTAATAAGGTTTTTTTAATCTCCTGAAAAAGTTGTTACTTAGGGCTTTACGTCCTTATGTACTACAAACTAAACAGGAAGGGCGGGTTTTCCTTTGGTTACCAACATATTCTAGCTGATATTCATTTCGTAGGACCACCACTATAAAGCGGAAATCGAATCTATGAAGAACTTGTGAATGTTCTGCATTTGAAATTGATTAGCTGAAGACAAGGCTCTGGGGGTATGTGATTCTAAAGGGATGAAATATTCTCGAGCGTAAAAATGATATTCGAAGTTTGTTTAGATTTTAATTGCCCATTGAATCCTTGTCAGATCGCTTATCTACCAACATTTTCTATATAAGTTTTGGGTACGTGTTGGTATAAACAACATGGCCACTATTGTGTCTGGTGTATATCACTGATGGAGATCATTTACACCGAGAGAACTCAACTAACAGAATATTTATAAGTCCCACACATATGTAATGGTAGTTGTGTCATGATGATAACAAATTGCTACTTTCCCTCCTGAAATATTTAGGTCATGCGTATTGACGTCATCAAGTACGTTTTTTTTCCCCACCCATGTTTTTTCGCCATCTTAGAATTCTTGATACTGATTCATTTGTAAACACAGTAGATCGATCCTAAAGTTAACGTATTTTTCTTTATTTGATTTCGGTAATGCACAGTTAATGTCAATTTTAATACTTTTATTTGTATAATGCAGTTTTTTGATCAATTTAAAATAGTGGAAACTTTTACAGATGATAATATTCCACAGTTTGTTGGGCACATATAATGAATTATAATTATGTAAAAGCATAAATGTACTGAACTAGGGAATTCGATTTTCTTATCTTTCCAACCGATATGATATGCAAAACTCAATAAAATGGATAGGTTTGATCACGCTATCTAATTACGATTTACTATTCAACTCCATAGTACACAATTAGGACTTTATCTACAAGCCAACCGATTAATCAAGCTCGGGGTTGACGAAGATAAATCTTATATTTAAAGAATAAAATAAAAACAAGCTGAAGCTGTAAAGCATTTGTCTGAAATAACTTGTATTCGCTTGAAATATTTTGAATATCTAGCTCAAAATAATATGTGTATTATTATTATTATTTATTTATGTTATTTGAATAAACTTTCTATCTGAAATGTTTTGCAATTAGCAATCTTTATATATGGACGTTCTATGATAGTCGTATATAGACGAAATTTGATTGTCATTGGTGTGGGATTTATGGTAAAATGGCAGTCTGCGTTAGAAATTATTGCATTGTTAAACCACAGCATCTGATATCGTTAATGAACAAGTCCTTGTGTAATAAGTCAGTTGTGACATTAAAAATAGTGATTAAATTATTTATATTTGTACTTTTATTAAAATATTTTTTTGTTTTATTGAATTTGTAATTTAAAAAACCCATAGAATCCTGTAAGTCATAAATATTTAATTAGTACTTAGTCGATTTGTTGTTTATAAATAATTTAGTACTTGTCAAGTAACCTAGATAATAGTTTATACGGTATATTCCGTTGTATTCTTTTTAGTTTGATGTGGATTCTCCATGTTTGTCTCTTGCCCGGGTGAAGTCTCAAAGAGCACATATCTTCTAATAAAGGACAAGACACATTACTTAAATGTCACCAATAATCGTGATTGAACAAAGGTCTTTTCATTTAATACAGTTTTATTACACATACACACATATGTATACATTTATGTTTATATCTCATATGGATGTGAGACATGTCCTATGACGAAAGAAAGTAAATGTATGCTTCAGAAATAAAAGAGAAAATCCCTACGTAAAATTTATGGTCTAATCAGAGTAGAGGAGTAGTAATCTGGAGCAGGAGGACTAATCTGGATTAAAGAATTCATACGGTGAAGTGGACATTACAAAAGTGATTTAGCTCAATAGAACGCGATGGAAAGGACGGAGAGACAAGAATACTAAGAAAAGAGGGAAAGGAAAACGCTACGCAAGAGGAAGGTGATGGACATTAAGCTGGAGACAGCAGATGAAGTTCATACTCAATGGTTCACCTTCTTATACGAATAGTGTCTATTTAATATGAAAGTAATATTAAATAGTACGCCGGAAAAAGCAAAGTTATGAGTTTGGAGAGCAGCCCTCTGAACTTCATAAAAAGCAAGGTATATCCAGGAAAAAGACCAGCAACTGTTTTCTTTTACTTTAAAGGACAAGAAATGTAATCCTAATAATCGACGTCATTATTCTACTACAATTATTACACGCTTCCTGAAGTTCGAATCACGATTTGCACTGCTTTGATTATTTTAATCAAGATGAAGATTTTTCCCTAAATAATTTGAAAAGGATCGAAGAAGAGATGTTTATTAAACGATAGTAATTCAGACCGTCCATGAATTTATTGGATATTAATATTATAACGTCAGAATATTATAATTAAAACTAATATTTCACGTTTAATGAATTTCGAAACTCTTAAGAAGTTTTAATTTTACGGTTAAACGTATGTGATAGTTTCAGCCTTAACCACTGGCCATCATATTTTGCTCTTTCAACCTCTGACACAAGATGCCTTGGGAATCCACAAATAAATAAAAATACAAATCCACTTTTCAAGTTTGATAGCACCATGAGCTTTAACTACTTCTTTAGAAAGATGTCTTCATCAGAAAGGTTTGGAACATCTCATTGTTTTGATCTTGTTAAAGATGCGGTGGATCTAATGCACCGCCTACATTTTATTAATATGGTTTTAGCTATAAAGACTTCATTTTTAAGCACGAACGTCCAAACTCTAGAAAAAGAACTTACTGGCAGCAGTACCACATTATTTAATAAAACCTCACATTAAATCGGCATTGGTATTGTTTTTTATTCGTTTAATATGTATACAATTTTTTTTTTAATTTATCAAAAATGTATCCTTACATACAAGAAATGTTGACTTCGCTTCCTACTTCAGAAAGGGATTATCTTACTCATAAGGTATAGTTGACTGTGATGTATATAGGAGATGTAGATAATTAGGGTAGGCAGTCAAAGATATTCAGCAGATCAAAATAAAATGTTTATTTTATTCTAATTCTTAAAGCCAACGTTTCGACTTGCAATGCAAGTCTTCATCAGGGCTAAAAAAAAAAAAAAAAGAAAACAAGCAGAGAGGTATGACTACATTGTAAAAATATATGAATAAACACACACCAGAACATATAGGAATGAGTGAGAAAGAAAATAAACATAAACAAACAAATAAACATAAACAAACAAATAAACATAAATAACTGTATAAGAGTAAGGATAATAACTTAAAGGCAATATATAAAGGCCAGTAAAGACTATTGAATTGAGGCTAAAATGAGAATTTAAATGGGTGATAGTTACTTAAATGCTAATGAGTAATCTCGACAAAATAATTAGTAAACATAAACAGTGTAGATGCTAAGTTGTTGAGATAATGAGAACAAGTTACTGAGTTAATACTTAATGAGTAGATACAGAGTTACTGTGATATTCAGGACAGATAACTGAAATAATATGTGAAGGCAATGAAGCCAGTACAATAAATGTAAACTATTGAATTAGAATTGAAAAGAATATTTCAGGAGTGATAATGAATGAGTAAATATAACAATATAATAGGTAAATATAAGAAATGGTAGATATATAGTTAGTGAGATATAGTGGTTAAGCTAATGAGTTGGTACAGAATGAATAAAATTACTAGTAACAGTAGGGAGTTAACTAGACAATTAATAATAAATCAAATATGCAAAGTACAATTATAGAGTAGTGATAAATATATTCATACACATGATAAATATTGGGACATATATAGTAGGGTAATTATAAGTGTGTACAGTGGAAAGAGAAAGGAAATGAAATAAGGGGCAAAAGTGAGGAAAAAGAATTTTAGCAAAAGATTGTGCACTAACATTTAAATTGGAGAAAGGAAAAGTATATATTAATTAATAAAGGATGAATATTGAGTGGTAAAGAACAAACAACAAAAACAATAAAACACAAATAATAAAATAAAACTAAATAAAAATATCTAATCATAATCATAATCAAAACAATAATCAGAGGGATTATCTTACTATCGTTGTCAGTCATAATTATTTATTGTTCAGGATATGCAAGTTAAGTAATATATATATATGAACGGGCATGATTTTTAAAGATATCTGCAGACCTTTATTATCAGCCCTGCAAATTTTAGAAATTAATTTATTTAAGAATGATATTTCTCAGATGAAGACAATAAGGGACCACCATATCTGATAATTTACATTTCTTATATTCTCCCTTTCCGTTTGCTTTCTCAGACCGATTTCCCTCGGAGCCATGGACCCTATCACTATCTCCTTTTGATGTCATCATTCAGTCTCTTTTAAAAGCCTATAAAATATCTAGTGCAGTTCAATTTTAGATTCACTTGCTTCGGCAGCTCTTCACGACAAGCATCACCAACCCATTCTAAGTCATATTCTAATACTTTTGCAACCTTACTTCAATCAATAACTCTTTTAACATTAACGGCATAAGAAAAGGGGATCCCCTGTGAGATTCAACTCTTTGAACGTTACTTTTAAAAGTTATATCGAGCTAGAGGAAATTCGGCGTAGATTTTACTGGACAAGTTTCGTTCACGTAAATAAAGATCATTTTAGTCAAAGTGCATTATTTTGAATTATCCTCACAAGATTTGTAGAGTTGGGAAGGGCCTTAACTCTTTACCCTGGTGTCAACGATAATACGTTTGCCATTGGAGTTTAACTTTTTTCACTTTCCTAATACGACAATATTATGAAATTTATACAGACTACACGTACATCGATACTGACGTAACGCTCCCTGAGACGTAATAGAACTCTCTAGAGATTAGGGTTCTTTACCTAAACACAATAATGATCCTTGTCGGTATCAGCTAATCCGTCCAACTTTAAAATCCCCTTAGGTTAATTATTTTATTGTCTATGTCTTATCTTGTTTATTTTGTGCAAACAAGATCCCCAATTGGAACTTTCCCTCCTAGTGTTCACGCTTGCAACCACAGAATATTGCAGTATGTGTAATATATTCCACGTGTCATTCATGAACTAGATGACAATTATGCGTGGAAGGTTCTGGAATCAAACAATAAAAATTGTTTTATAACTAGTTAATAACATCAACTCTAAGGTTATGTATATGAATTATATTACTCGAACAAAAAATTGGGAAGAATTTATCAGCCGATGGAGGAGGCTGTTGAGCAGGAACCTCTCACTGCAATTCGGTAAAGAGGGCAAATTATGATTGTAATTAAATGAACAGATGAAATCAAAATGATTAATTTAGATAGCATAGAGGATGAAGCTCTCTCAGCTAATGAACAAGGAAAACTATTTCATCATATCATCATCATCAAAAAAACTGAAACACATGACGAACTCTCTGGATCCATCCTAGTGGACCACCAATTATTCCTATCTAGTGTAACTGCCATCTAATATTTTATATTCAAGTATTTTCCGTTTTGGTTTCACGCTTCGCCTACCACTGCCTGAAACCCAAGGAACTCCACAGCATATTTGGATGTTTTCCAAGTCTTTAAGCTATTAATGATTTTATAAATTGTGTTTTCAGTTATCATGGACACAACCTTACTAGAAAGGTCTTTCCAATAACAAAAATAGCAGCGTTAGTAGGCAGCCAATATTCTTCCTGTGATTTAAACTATATTTTTTCATTGCATGTAACCCGAGAACACATTGAAGTAGTCACATTCTGAAATTGTATGCACAGAAAAAATATTAGCACCTGCCTATTCTCAAAGCTTTATCCGAAACTTTTAGATTTCGTCCCACTGATTGGAAGACAATGGAAAATCCAATCCACGGAGGCAGTAGAACAGAGATTGGGAAGAGGATGGCAGGATTCCCGTCTACAACAAGAAGAGTACCGGCATATAAGCTTCATATTTACAGCAGTGGCACAAGCATATCTCTAATTAAGATCCTACTGCTGTCAAAACTCTTATTGCTTGAAGGCATTAAGAGAAAAACAAACAGCACTTTCTAACTTACCAAGTAGCTCTACAACTAAGGACGGGTCTTGGCTTTCTTTACTTCGCTGTTCTTTTACTTTGCTATTCAGTGTATATTTTAAGGAATTTTGACTGGGCGACATACGGGATAGCAAAAGTACCGGGGGTAGGGCGGGGGGTCCCGGAAACATTTTCAAAATTAAGTTCAAATGACGCATTTTTAGGCCGTTTTAACTCTTAATTAACATGGTCCGTGAGGTTTTGAATACCGGGGACTTTCTACTTCAATTAATGATCCCAGGCCCTTTGACAATTAATTTGGTCCACTCTATGACGTATGATCCCATTTTTAAATTGACACCAGGGGTCTATTTCATAAAGATAGAAGTACAACTCTACAGTTACAATTCCAAAAAAAACCTTAACATTTGAGCTCCCATTGGTCTGTTTCAAGGTTTTTTTTAATTGTAGCTGTGGAGTTGAACGTTTTACCATTTTTTCATTATTTTGAAAAACTGTATTTAAATTGAAATTTTTACTCCCGTAAAAATTTGCCGGCACCGGCTACGTTCACTGGGCGACAAAGTCATGAAACTGGGAGACACAAGTGTCGCCCAGTTTATATGTTATTTTATGCTATGTTCCTATTCCACACTCAATCTCTTGCCTTCGTCTTCCATCCCGTGTCTCCCAATACCCTAAGGTCCTCCTCCGTATCCTGCAGCCATTGTCTTCCTGGTTGGCCTACTCTCTTTTTGCCACTACAGTTCCATAAGGAATACTATATATACTCCAATATGAAGCATACATAACCTATCTATTCTATGCGACGTGCTTTAGTAAGATATGCCGTATTTGCGTCTGATTATGAAGATTACGAGTCTCCACGTATTGGAGTCAGCACTCAGCATTAAAGACGGTCATCTTTCGTAGAGAGCTTCCTTTCAAATTATTTCAGGCTGCTTGTCTCGTGACAGTAAATGTCCATGTTTCTGCTCCGTAGGTCAAGACTTATCTAATTAAAGTTTTGTAAAGTCGAATTTCATTATTTCTAGATAATATCTCAATTTTAGAAAACATCAGGTTTGCAAAATATGAACGGCTGATTGCCATCATTGGCTTATTTTCGTTCATTTCTGGCCCCAAATATATAAAACCTTTTACTTTTTCAAATGAACCATCGATATCTATAGTAGTAGTTCCTCGGCTTAAGCCAATTTCGATGTATTTAGTTTAATTTCCGTATATGTAGAGGCCCATTTTGTTTTTTTTTTTACTTTCTCTATTTTGAGTACTGAAATACTGTTTGAGCGATAGAACATTCGTAGGAAAAAAAATTATTAATAAGAAATTCAGAGAATTTATAAAATTACATTCGTGTGAAGAACATCTTTTCCCAAATTGTTTACAAACACTTGTAATTTTAATTGAACGATATCTTTGCCTTGATCATAACACAAAAGATTAATACTAATCCTTTATGTACATAAAGCTGGCGGGGGAGCCCTCAACTAGACTGGGTCAATGTTCACAGGAGGCATTCTTCTCATTATTTACCCATGTTGTACATTGTATAACCAAGTTTAATCTTGTTTATTTATTTATGATATTATCGAATATAAATCCTTCCTAAGGAGCGAATGGAAAATTTCGGTTGGTTTAATAACAAACAAGCGAAGAGGCAAAAACACACCGTTTCACGACAAAAAATAGTTTATTATCCAAGACGAAAAATTTATTATAGCTCCATTCTACTAAAGTTCGATAATTTGCCGAGTAATAAAGAGTGAAGAATTTTTTTTTTTTTTTTTTTTACGGTTGGTAGAGCATGCCAATGCCATATCTAATCCATAAAATCCCTTAAGTCAATTTTAATAGATTCGCTACTTCAACATGAATCCGACTCTTAATATGTAGGTTTGTAATGGAACGGAAGACATAAAAATTTGTGGACTGTAAAATATGAGATTATTGTCGGAAACGAACTTAATGGAATAATAATTATCGTCATAATAAAATGATCATCTTAAACAAAGGATGCTTACAATGGAATCATCTATATAATGTCTTCTATTCCCAGTTAAAGCTTCTTCATTTCCTGTCTCCTGATAAAACAGCTAATTTTAAAAAAAATAACCTCGCAGATTTACAAACAGTTGTATTCACAAAGGAAATATTTGAATAATTGACAATATTATCAATGGAGAAGGAATAACCTTTTTTAATGAAACGTCAAATATTATATAGGATTATTTCTCTCCTGTTTACAATTTGTAGATTGTACAAATATTGTACCTGCTACAAACTTGTCTGATGAAAATATAAACAAAATAATCCTACGATATATAATAAGATAATGAAGTTCTCATCATAAAAACGTTGCGTATGATTCAGCAATAATGTTATAATTTAACCTACAGGGTGGATTCCACATGCCTTTACCTTGGACACTAACATATTTTCACCCGAAAGATAATGAATGAAATTTTATCCCTACACCATATTTAAATAAAGGCAGTGGTAAACCTTGTTGAGTCATTGAACTTCTTTCCAATGCTGATGCCATTAGCATAGATGTCTACTGTTTTAATTTTCTAATCTTCCAGATTTAATTCACCGCTTCTACTTCTGTAAATTTCTCCTGAAAGTAAAATGTTTTCTAGTAGTACTTTTTATGATATATTTTATTTATATGATGTAAATGTTAGTTTATTATTATTAGTTTATATTTGGTAGGTTTTTTGGACACAGGTGTTTTATGTACCTTGGACACCTTCTTATTATCATTCCTTTTAACCGCTGGTGAGATTTAACATTCTTCATGATGTGGTAAGCATATACAATGGATGAGGTTTTTGTTAACTGTGGAATTAATGTTGCTTTTGGGGTATGCAGTCTCATAAGCAGATGCTCATATAATTAAAAAATAAATTTTAATTTATAGTGCCGATATTTCGGCATGCAATGCAAGGCTTCTTTACAGTTACAAATCGGTGTCGCTACTTTCAGTTTTTATACGAAAATAAAAAGTTTAATTAATATTTAAAATACATTTATTTCAAAAGAAGTTTGCTAAGATAATTACAATCATTCAGAAACGTATATGTCCAATGTAACATGTTGGAAGTGTACATGGCAGAGGACTGTGCTGTACCTTGGTTAAAAAGAGATGTTTTGATTTTTGTCTTTTTTCAAATAAATTTTTCGAGAATATTTAAACTGACAGCTTATATAAAGATAAATAAATTAGCATCCTATATGCAGTAAAAATTATAGAAAATAACACACATACTACTAGTCTCTGAGTTAGGATATGCCAAATATTTAAAAATTAACATTATAGCTGGGAACATACTAACTATATACTCAGATGTATTCATGAACAAAAGTGGAATTGATACCACTACTATATTTTAAACAACCAAGAATATCTCTTCCAACATCGAACTCGTCAATAATGAATTATCTATAAAGTCGTAGGGATTCATTTGAACTCCATATCGAAGGTCATATTTATTGTGCTTCTTTAAAACGACAGTTCTGCTTTAGTTGCCTTCAGGAGTAATCCTCCCTTATCTTGGTTATTTACCGTATTTTCAAAGCCTTATTTCCTCGTTCAAATCATATTTGGATTATTATTTTTCTTGCTTATTGTAAACTAATTTTTAATACGAAATATACATATTTTAATTTAATCGTTGCCTAAATGTGCAAAAGATGTTGAAAAGATAGAAAACGGAACCTAAACAATATGTAATTGTTCTTATGTAATGTAATGTAATTGTTCTTAGCTAAGGTGAATAGCTTTTTTGAACATCAAAACGGGACGGATACGATACAGAGTGTGAAGGAAGGGCGAAGAGTTGAATGAGAAATTCGAGGGATCCTTTCCCAAAAAGTTTTGAAAATTATTGGCAAAATGGTGAGTTTTTTAAACCTTTGAAAGAATTCGTTTTACCTTTACGCCAATAGAAATTAGATATTTATTACTTCATGTTTTATTTGAACTTAAATAGTTTATTTTAAGGCAAGAAAGCTAGATAAAACAAGAGGAGGATGCTACCAATGATTTTATAACAAGACCTCTTAATGCAATGTTAAAGTATTTAACTTTCTACATTTCAACAGATTAAGTAATAAAAGTTTCATAGAATAATGTTGAAAATAATAGCAAACAAATCAGCATAAAACTAATTATGATAATTACAAAAAGAAAAGAAAAAAAATACATGAACATGAGTTTAACTATATTTTACTTTTTATATTATTGATATTCTTATTTTTATGGAGCGCAATCTATCTTTAAGGGTTTTATAAGTAGTTGCAAAGTATTAAAAAATAAAACCTATTGATGAAAGAACATATTAGTGACGAATACTGCTGAAAGGGGACAAATGTATTTTCCCAGTTGGTCGGACAAGACATCGAGACGTTTGTCTTAATAACGGCACATCTGGTAACTTTGTTGTTAGTTTATCTTGTAAAGTATTCCATTGAACAAAATTATTGGATCCTATTAATATAATTCCTATAATAAACATTTAACTGGTGATTAACGTTTTTAGTGAATAGTGCGCTCCCTTTTTTGTTGTACATAATACATATACAGTGAATCAAAATTTAAAAGCATAGTGTAAATATGATTTTTAACTGGATAAGATAAAGAAGAAGAATTTTTTAAATCAAAGATTAAATTCCATCGTTTTCAATAGAAGTTGAAAATATCAAGTATTTTCTTTATGGAAATTTCGTTCATTGCCCCCCTGTCATTGAGCATTTACACCTTACTATCAGTCGATTGTATCGAATGGAGGTTACGGTGTTGTTTAGGTTTCCTACTATGAATTATTTGCAAAAAAGCAAGTGGCCTGGTCCATCGTTAAAAAGTTTTAATAGATATAAAATATCCTGAAGGTCCATCAAATGATTCCAGATGTTGAGGTATTCATAAGCAACTACACTATTGTTGATCCAGACGTTTACCAATTGTGGGTTGATGGTTGTACTTGTGAGTAACAATTTTTCATCCTATAAATAGCTCCTTCTTATTGGGGATATGAGTGATTAATGATTAAATATTTACATTTATTTTCATGTATAACTCAAACTAGTTACTCAATTTGTTATAGCTGAGGATGCTGTTGAAAATGTTCATAGACATGTAATAAGATATGCTGAAAATACTCTAGAACTTGTGAAAAGTGATGTATGTGACCATTATAGAACCTACAACTTACTTGAAAAGCTTCTGCATAATCCACCAAAACTTGCAGAACAGTTAAATTTTCAAATTGAACCTCTTACTAGGCAGTTGTTGATAGAAAAGTATGAGAGTTTTTGTTTTTTTTAAATTTAAAAATTAATAAATTATTAATCAGTATTGTTAATTATTTATATGAAATCAAATACTTCATCTTAAAAATCAAATGTTTTTGAAGTAAAAAATTAAATGATACCTCTAAGTATCATATCATTGTACATAGTACTATAATAGCTATGCAAACTGCTGGACAAAATTTTTTATGCAAATTTTAAAGGTAAAATCGATTTTTTTTATTATGGATTGGAACTCTGTTTTATGGGAAAACCTCATTTAATTCATTTCGGACAGCCCATGTCTTTGGAGGGGCTAACAGACTTCCTGTAGTGCAGTAAAATTATTAAAATTGGTTCATTTGTCGTCTTCGGGTTGTTGCCTGATTAAGCCGCTATTCATGTTCTCACCTCATATTCAACAATTTATCAAAGATTTCCTTGACAAGGCATGTAACAGTTTAAAAAAATTATTTCTGTTTAGTTGCCTCATCCATGAAGTGCCATTAACATCGCCTTTTTAGATTCAGTTGTAGGATTTAGTTTATTTTAGGAATTCAAATTTAATTTTTACTGATTTCTCTTCATCATCTAGATTAATATTAGGGACATATGAATTAAGATATTTTAAGCATCTTAGTGTCACGTGCGCTGTACTGTACAAGGTGCTAACTTACAGAGGTTGGAGTATAAAGTTCTTTATAAATGAAAAGCATCTTTCTGACCTATTCTGAAATGATATGGTAAAACTTCTCCTTTCATATAGTTTCTACATTGGGTATCCCGTCCATTTAACTAAGTGCTTTTTGGATCAGTTATCTTTATCACTTAAATATAACACTTAAAGATGACTATTTCAAGTAGGACTATTACAAGAAGGTCAAATGAAATAAATTTAACTTCCAGAAAACCCTATCGAAATGCTGGACAACAATGTTCCTGAGAACTCGTCAGTTTGTCTTTAGACTATTTGCTATGTCTTCATATTCACTAATGAACCATCTTCAATTTCTGATTAAAATACTGAAAATGACCCATTTGTGAACAGCAGATACCCTCTAAGTATAGAGGAACTGAATGTTCTCAACTCAGTCTTTCTACTCCATTATTGATTTTATTTATTATATACTTAAAACTTTGAAATTTTATTAAAAAATCTGTCAAAGTATGTATGATATTATGAACTATTAGCTTAATATTTGCCTGGTTTAAATAATTTTCTATTTAAATAACATGATCTAATTAGCGGAAAGTATGATTTTTGTAATTAGCACCTTGAGTTGTTTTTATAGTATATTAAACCTAATAGTGCCTCTTCCATTTATTTAGTGTTAAACTAAATTTTTCCTTATTAATTTATATCAAATTTGAAGTAAATGTATTTTGTAACATTAACAGTAAACTGTTTAATTAAGCTATTATTTTTTTTATTATCTGCTGATCTTTTTAATTTTTGTATTCTTAAGATGTTTATAGTTATATATTAGTATTATTTATTTATTTATTTATTTATTGGTTGGCTCTACAGCCCTAGATGGGCCTTGGCCTCACGCAGAAGAGATGACCATTGGAGTTTATCCATAGCTTTTCTTCGCCATCCTCTCACTCCCAGATTTTTCAGGTCCGCCTCCACATTATCCTGCCACCTTATTCTAGGCCTTCCTCTCAATCTGCTACCATCCGGTCTGTCACTCATCATCCTCTTCGGCAGCCTCTCGTCCGGCATCCGTTGGACATGTCCCAGCCACCGCAACCTTCCTTCCTTGATGACCGCCACTATATTCGGTTCCCCGAATAGCTCCTCCAATTCCTTGTTCTTCCTTATTCTCCAATTCCCATGGTCGTTTACTGGGCCGAAAATTTTTCTGAGTACTTTCCTTTCCCACACTTTAAGTATTGTTTCGTTCCCTTTTGTTAATGTCCAGCACTCACTTCCATACATTACCACAGGCCTTATGACTGTTTTATACAGGATTACTTTTGCAGCTCGTGATAATGCTCGGAACTTCAATATTTTAATATTGAAATATTGAATATTTTAATATTTTAATTAGTACGTGCTGTGATGACCACATCGTCAGCATATGCCATATGTTGAGTCATCCTGTTGTAGATATTTCCACCAGGGCTCGTTCTTATGGCCCTTATCACTTTTTTATTATTTATACCATAATATATTATTTTTTAAAATAGTTGTGCAGACTAAGCTTAAAAGAATTCCCTTGTTTTATTAAAGTGATTATCTTACCCTCCTATGTTTACCCATTTTACAACATACTTATCTTGATATCATTGTTATGCTTACATTTTCTTTTTGAATATTAACAAAAGGTTTTTCATTTTTTTATATCTATGGGCTCACACATGAGGAAGGGTATTTAAACTAGAAATAACAATTAGTATTTGAAACCTACCTGAATTTCCATGAAGAATAAGAACTAGAATCTTAATAACTTAATTTTAACTGAAATATGTTATTATTTTGTCAATGTAGTTACTCCTCTGCTGACTGTTTTGAAAAAAACTGCCTTTTGTTTTCATTCTATTTGTTCTTCCTCCCTATAATGAAGAAAATTTTTGTATAACCTTGGCTCATATTTTTATTATTGAATTTTGTCTCCTCCAATATTGATAAATTATCTACATGTTCTCTCCTGCCTTAAATTATTTTTTAACTTCTTGTTAGAAAATTAACTATTAAATTCTGTTAATGAAAACTATTTTTCATTACATAGCTTATTTGAGAGTTTGTTATTGGCTGTGATATTTTAGAAAACAATTTTTTTTTTTTAGGTATTATGAATTTAATGATATTGTTATTAGAGAACTACTTGGTAGAAAATTATCTTCCAGATATCGTAAAGATTTAGATGAAGTCAGTGAAAAGACTGGAATTACATTGAAGTCTTGCAGGTTTGGTTATAATATATTATAGCTATGACTGTTAAATTAACTATGTTGTGTTACAATTTTAAATTTTTTTGATAATATCATTTTTGTTTTTAGGAGACAGACAGTTTGATAATGTAAAGAGGATTTTTAAAGTTGTTGAGGATCTTCAAGGCTCTGTAATTCAAAATATTAAAAATCTTTTCCTGCTATCAGAAGACCTTGCCAAGTTTGTATTTTTTTACCTCTTAAGTTGACTCTTCTCAATTGTATGTCTAGAAATATTTGATTTATATTTATATTTATTTTTTTTTATTTTTTTTTTTTTGGTTATTTTTATGTTTATATATTTGTGTGTACTAATGGTGCCACTGAACTAGAATTTCATGTTTATAAAAATGATTTTAATTCCTTTTGTGCTGACAAAATTTTTACTAGTGTGTGTGTGTTTATCCTATTCCTGCCAGTAAAGACAAATACTACTATTTTTTATAGCTCAAATGTGTAAGCTTGGGCAAATAAAAAAAAAAATTATATCAAAACTTTTATTTTACCAGTCTGAGATTGCATCCTCGCTATTTATATGCCTTAATTGGACTATAAATCTTTTCAGATAAAATGTTTTGATTAACTGTTAAACAAGATTAATCACTTTTGTTTGTTATTGAAGTTTATTATTTATTTCCATTACAATTTTGTTCACCGAGTTTCTAATACTCTGTTAGTAATACCATAGAATATTTCAATGTTATTGACTAATGAGTATTGGTTATTATAATTTTAATAAATTTTGCTTTGTATAAATTAACACAGATTATTTCAGAAATATTCAATCCCCGTACAAAAAAATATTTAGAATTAGCTATTTCCTTCTTCTTCTTTTTTCTTCAGCTCTTTTGTGCCTTTCACCATAGAGCTTGACGCGCCTTGGCCCACCTTTTCCATTCCTCTCGATCTATAGCCATCCGTTTCATCTGGTTCATGGTCCTTCCACGTTTTCTTCCCAGCTTTTCAATATATTCACAATATGTGATTCGTGGCCTGCCACGTCTAGGTCTTTCAGTCTTCCTTCTGGTCTAGCCTCTATATACCATTTTACCCTTATTTCCTTAGGCATTTTACATATATGCCCAAACCACTTTAGCTGTCATTCCTTTATCCTAGTATTTATTGATAGCACCTTCAGATCCTCTCTAATGATCTCATTCCGAACAAAATTTCTTCTTGTCTTTCCAGCCACTCTCCTAAGGAATCTCATTTCTAAAGTGGTGAGTCTTCTAATATGGCTATCAAGGGCAGTCCAATGCTCTGCTTAATACATGAGGACCAGTAGGAATACTGTCTTGAAGACAACTAATTTTGTGTCCCGGGTTATCTCCTTTTTGCAAATTATGGTATTATTAATCTCGAAGTAGACCCCATTTGCCTTGCTTATTCGGTTTCCAATTTCTTGCTCCAATCTACCAGTCCTACTTACCATAGTGCCTAAATATTGATAAGTATCCACACATTCCAGGATCTCTTCATTGAATAAAATGTAGACATCCTCTTTTATCCTCTCGACTTGCATAACTTTACTCTCGGCATTATTTATTTCCTTACCCTTCCTGTGCAGCTCTTCCCACCGCTCCATGACAGATTTTTGTAGGTTCCCCTGAGAGTCTACTACCAAGACAATATCGTCTGCAAATATGAAGAATTGTGCAAGTATAGGGGACAAGTTTCTGTATCCTACAACTGTTCTTCTTTTACATATTTTGACAATTTCATCCATAAAAGACACAAACAAAAGTGGACTCAGGCTGTCTCCCTGTTTCATTCCCTTCCTAAAATAGAATGGCTGTGATTCCCTTCCATTCAGGTGAGCGACTCCATTTGGATCCTGATACACTGACTGTATTGCCGATATAAGATTTTTGGTTGGAAACCTTTTTGTTGTGAAGTGATGTCTATATCTCTGTTGTTCTTCTATTTCTTCTTTAATAATTCTCCTCAGCCTCTCCTCCAATATTCTAGTGTATATTTTATACACTACAGGAGATAAGCAAATGGGTCAGTAATTGTTACAGTCTTTCCTTCTTCCCTTTTTATATATTGGCACAATTACATTGAATTCCCATTCCATGGGAATTTTCTTTTCATACCAAATCTTTTAGAACAATCTCTGTAGGGTTTTAGTAAGTTCCTCTCCCAAATATTCCATTAATTATATTTACAAATTATGTGTTCCTTATTTATTCTGCTACTTGTAGAAAACATAAAAATCTATATTTTTCCAAAATAAAGAACCCCTAGAAGTTGTTCACCTTTTATTTCTGAAGTTTGCAGTTTAAAATATAGTTTTCTTTTTTATATTGTTCTCCCTGATTAGAAAATCTGGTTTTTCCAAAAGAGCAAATTTTACAGCAGAAATAAAAATTGTTTATTTTTTAAGTAGCTATTTCTCTTTATTTTTACCTTATTCCTGTTTCTATTCATAATGTTATGAAATTAGTAAAGCTAAATTTAGTTTTCTTTCTTTTTTCTCTTAGACGTTATGGAGCTGTGGTATTTATGGCTTGCCTTCGCCTTGAAACAGGAAAAAAGAAACTGCAATATCTTTCATTTAATGATTTTTATGAGTGTGCCCTTGCTGTCATGCACCACTGGACCTACCCAACAGGATCTTCAGACCATGATGATATGGATTTAGACCGAGAATTTCTTCTTGATTTAAGGGAAATAAGATCATTATTAGACAAAGAAAAAGAATTTAAACAGTAAGTAACTTGCCTCCTTGTTGATTGTTTTAAATATGTTTTATGAATCTATATGAACTTTAATTAAAAATAGGTCCAAATCATTAATGTTACTTTTTATATTTTATTATAGCCTTGTTTGCGCGAAATTGAAGCCTGAACTTCTTGATAAAGCTTACCAAGAATTAGAAGTAAATTTTCGAAGCTATGCCAGATCAATTATAAGTATTGGATGTAGTTTACATAGATCGAGAGAAATGAAGTAAAATATTCCTTTTGCCTTTCAAAAAAAATATTACTTGAATACATATGCACATGAGTCCATTATTTAAATTTTTTATTATAGGGATTTGTTCTTGGATTTGTATGAAAAATGTATTGAGCCTTGGAGACAAATTTCGTGGACACCCCATGATCTCACTATATTCCTGTCATCATTTAAAAACTCTGCACTTCAATTAGACTGTTTCAGGTATTAAAAAATATTTTTTGTGAAAATGTTTTTATTATGTACCTACTTCTAAAAATGAAATTTTGTTGACCGATCAATAGTCTCTGTATTACTAAATTAATAATGTATTTTAAATAATAAATCACCTTATTGCAAATATATATATATATATATATATATATATATATATATATATATATATATATATATATATATATATATATATATATACAAATATGATTAAATTTATTTTGTTAAACCTCGGTAGCATGGCTTTAAAGGGGATTAGGAAAATTCTTGTTATCTAGAGACTCGTAAGTTGTATTAAGGTAATCAACTAAAAATTGTGTTATTAAGGTCACTGGTTCCTCTGAAATTCCTTTGTAGTAAGTTCATTTTGGATCAAGGACTGTTAGCTCGTTGTTCAAAAAGTTTATTATATTGTAACAAGGTAATTTGTTAGTTTATGAAAGTCTTAAGGGGATTAAATAATGCAAATGTTATCAAGAAAAGTACTGTTGAGAGTTTCTTCATTACATTTTTTTTTTCTCTCAAGAGATGGTGGTTTTTATCAAGTCAGTGGATATGAAATGTTTAATGGTGTGTTGATTTTGAACCAATGCTTTTGAGATTTACTCAACCCTGAAATAAAAATATTGCATAAGTAAGGTGGTTGAATCACAATGGTGATCGTGTTCCTGAGAATGTAGGTAGATTAAAAATCAGGCATTTTTTAAATACCTTCTATTGGAAAATTATTGGAAGAAGTAAAAGACCCTCTGCTGCATATTTTATGTGTTGTTGATTTAATTTATACACAAAGCCTATATTTCAATTCACAAATATGGTGGCTTCATCTCCCTTATCCAATGTTTTTTAAGATACTCCTTTTATCATTGCTGTCTTGTCTTATTAAAATTTAATATTGATGCAACCCTGGGGAGTATTGTACAAATTTTTGTAATTAGAATTATAAAGTAATATTATTTTAATTCCATGTTTTTTGACCAATATCTGTCTATTATTAAAAAATGAACTATTTTTTTTTTTTTTTTTAGGGAGTTTGACACACGTCATGCCTGGGAGCGATTTATGACTGTTATATCTATATGTCTACTTCGTATGTATCATTCTTAATTGGTTATTTTGTTTTTTAAAAATTGATCGAAAATAGCTCAATGTTATTAGATGTTAAGAATTTTATAGTTTTTATTTAATCATCTCTAGCAATCATTTAATGTTATATATTTTATAAATATAAGGTTGTGTTCTTAGATTTTAAATATACTACCTATAGTCATCTTGAAACCTGTGTGATTGTAATTTTAGTCTAGTTACTTTTGTATTAAATTAGTATTTATACTTTTAATAAATAAATATTAATATAAAAAAATATTAATAAATAAGTCTTTTAACTATTCGTATGTAAGGTTTGATTGTTGAAACTATCTAAATAAATGTTAAACATATGAAGATTGTTTATTTTATTTTTAAAATGAAATATTTTCCTATAGTATTGTTAGATTTAATAGTGTATTTTACATGCTCTCCTTTTTTAAAGTTTGTGAAAAGAAGTATATAAAAAAAATTTAACTGAAATGGTTTGCCTTTTAGGGTAGGAACAGGACCCAAAGAAATTTTTTCAAATCTAGGCCAACTGAAAGACGTCCTTAGGACTAACACGGACTATGAATATAATCTTTTAATGTTATCTCTATACTCATTATGATGGATTAAAAGGATAATAGCCCTGATAGTTTCTTTAGAAATGATGTAATATTTGAGAGTGACAGTTTTTCAAGAATTGGATACTTATATGGGTAAAATTAGCAAGAATAAATAAAAAAAAACAAAAATATCTCAATCAGGAATCTGGGAATGATCCATCACATGTCCATGAACAGCACTTTCATTTCATTCTGAACTAATTGGGACCGGGGGTGGTATGGACTATCAAATCGTTCGGATTACCAAACAAAGTGCTTTCCAGGAATAGTATGCAGCATGCAAAAAATGAACACTGACGTACTAGTTTCCATAAAATAAGAAGCACGTTGTATTGTTAAAGGTAAATAGTTTGTTTTATGAAATACTACAGGGCTACAGTAAGGTAACTATATTTTATGTTATGTATTGCACATGAATTTCGTAATATTTTACAAAGTATGTAACAATCTTTTGTTACACACAGAAAGTACAGTACTGTACACACAAAAAAATATGTCGTACAGAAAGATAAAGAAATTCAAGATAACAAAAAACTAAACATTTGGACAGTCACTTATTTATTTATTTTTTTAACTAAGGTCGAAGAACGTTTTTTGGCTGCTAAATCACGGATTTTCAGAAAATAATTTTTATTTTTCCCAAAACGGCGTTTGGATTATCGAGGTTCTTCTGTAATACCATAATCACTGAATTGAATTTGAAGTCTCCTATCAAATTGTAACTGGAAATAAGTTAATTTTATGGACTGCATCATCATATTTTTTTGGTAAATTTATTGTTGAACATTTCTTTTATCCTACATACAGCAGTGTACATGATATACATGTTCTTTTTAGGAAACATTTAAATTGAGATTTTTGGATTCACAGTATTATAATTATTTTGTTTTCTAAATTTCCTTTATTCACACCTGTTGCTTAATCCATGGCAGTAAGCGGATGTGATCTAAAATGGAATATAATTGACAAATCAGATATGTGGGAATTCATCATCCACCAGGAACTGCTCCAGTTCTGCATTTACTTGTTTATCTTAGGAGATCTCTTAGCCCCTCTTCAGCCTTTTGAGTTGACTCAGGCATATCCATAGTCACCATGTTTTGTTTGAGTATGTTGTAATATTCATGAAGTTTATCATGAAATATTTTGTATGAAGAGTAATTATGGTCCTGTACAATGGGTATGTTTAAGTCTTTATGCTATGTTTTCTTAATGATGCACCAGGGTCTTATAATTGTTAATACTTATGAATGAAGAGTTCGTAATTTTTGAATGCAAGTATGTGTTTGGAATTGAAAAATGGTGCATAAGTGGATATTTGTTTCTGTCAAGTGAATAAATGTATATTAATTTTCAGACACATTCTTTGCTTATACTTCCCCATTCAAAATTGACCATTTCAAAAATACATAATTTTCTATTAAAAAAGATTATTGATTTTATTTTTTTAATATTGAGAAACCTATGTTTACCAAATGTAGCATTCATATAAATATGTATGAGCTGGAAACCCATTCGTTGAACCAAAGTTGGGCGGAATTTAATCATGGATATTTGACAGCTAATTTCCTGGTATCAATCACCTAATTTAGTAATAATTAAATATTTCAATCACTTTTTAGTGAACTAATGATTACTTGACTGAAAGATTTAATTAGGTGATCAATTCCAAGATATTAGTTGTAAAATAGTTATGATAAAATTTTAAACAATGGCATGGATTGAATATTATCCTTGAAGCTTACATATATAGATTCAGCAATTTTTGTTATTGCTACTTATATTTTCAGTATAATTCCGTTTTATATTTTAAATTAAAGTACGTTTCTATGGAAAACATTAATTAAAAACAGTAAAGGAAGTTGACGTAAGTGTTAATCTAAATAATAATTATTAAATGGCTTTAATAAATTTGTTTAATGCAATTATTTAACGGCAATCACAAAACATTGAAAAATTGTTTGAAAATACATTTAAGGAACAGAGTTTCTGTTTTAGGGATTCCTTGATAAATTGCTTCATTTGAATATTTTGTTATTTTAGTGAATGATTAAAAAGATTCTCAAAACTGATAGCACTGAAAAGTTAGATTTTAAATAACATCATGAAAACTAATCCTGCTAGAGTTCGAAATAAAAATTAGCATCAATGATTAAAGAAATAGGGATGCATCAATTCTCGATTTCTCTAATTATTGAGAAATATTCAGTATTGAGGAGAGATGTTTCAATGTCGATTCCTAGGACCCGATCGATAACTCTGACGCTGGTTTTGTGATATTTAATTTTGTAATTCTTATAAATTGATTTTTCTTAATGATAAAAAATTCATCTTAAGAGCAAGTTATGTACTAGATCATCCCTCCTTGGTTCAGAATTTAAAACAATTCCCTTCAAAATCAAAACTTTGCTTCTGTAAGCCAAATGTTAGATTGTTGAAGATATGTATGAACCATACAATACTAATATCAATTTTATTATACATTTTTTCATTCTTGGACGATAGTCTAGAATAAAAATTATTTTTAATCGTTTACATGTTTGTCGATTCGATAATTTTATAAAATGATTATCTTATCCTAATTCACTATTAAAAAAACTTCCTGAGAATTGTTGATCCATCCTTTCATCCCAGTGTGTACTGAAAGGTATTAGTAACTTTTGCGATTCATTTAGCAATGCTTTTTTTTCTTCCTTCTTCCCTTCCTTGAAGTTTCATCAAAATGGATCTTTCCAGGCTGGGAGGGTGGGGGTGAAGAATTAATTCCACCCTGCTTCTGATCGGATTCGAACCAACGATTTTCGGTTTGTCAGGTTGCTCGTGCAACACTATATGTTACACGCGCAATACCTCTGAGCGATGTCCGCCCCCATAATAAATAAAACCTAGAACCCTTGGCATATTTATCTTCTTAAATTCTTAGGAATTTATCTTAAAGCAATATTTTTTATTTTTTTTTTAGTTATCCATTTATTGAAATTTACAACTGTATAAAAAGAAAACATACATCTAGTAAATGTGATTACGTTCATAATATGACAATTCCTTGAGCTAGTAACGCTTTATTAAAAGTTTTATATGGAAAGTCCTGAGGTCATCTTATTTTAAGACACCTCGGAGGGTTATCGTGAATAGAATGGGGAGCAAGTTGAAAGACTAGTGGATTTGAATGGTTATGAAGTTTACCATGAAAAGATAGGTGTCTGGTTGAGGCTAAATCTGCAAGAGATGGGACACAGGATTTTTCGAAGCATTATGGCTTACAAGGATTGAATATGAGATGAATGGATCTGCAGATTTCTGTGATAAAGACTTTTGTAAATTATCGGCATCTTAGAGCGTTTCCTTGTAAATGCTGAAGAAGACGAAAAAGGCGAGCAGTTTCTTGTCGTTTTACTCTTGTATGTGGATTCCCAATTAAACTTTTGTCCACGTGGAGTCCTAGGTAGCGGATGCGTTCAACAGGGATTAGTCGAATATTGTGAAAGGATACTGTAGAACAAGATGTCGTAGATTTACGACGAAAGGTTAAGTAATCTTAAATATTTTTGTTCGAGGTTATACAATTGTTTGTTTGTTTGCTTCTTAGGGCATATCGCCTTTGTGCACTACAACTGCATATATAACTTCTATGCTTTATGACCTTATCAACGAAGTTCATAAGTTTAAGAGACAATCGGTCAAACAACGATGGTAAAATATCTAGAACGGATCCAAACCCGATATAATGTCTGATTGATATTTTGCGCGGGAAAAGAAGTTTGAGCAATAGTAATGTGATGATACCAAAATCCTGGAATATTTATAATTACAGCATGTACCAGCTTCTGTTTTTTTATTTTTTTGTTTTTTTTAGGGTCGTTATTACCCTTCATAATAAATTGAATCGCACCTATTGCAGTAGATTATGTATTTTCTCAATCCCAACTAGCAATTCTGGCCTGAGATGTAATTATCAAACAATTAATGATGGCCTATTATGTAAGATTGTTGGATCATTCTTCGCCTGAACACTTTCTTAACCTCCTGCAGTGAACAATATGATTTCTTTAAGTAGCTCTGGTGCTTCCTGTTAGGTGAAACTAGAGATGGCATTGTGTTGTCACATGTCCAGTAATTTTTGGATTGATTTTCGTAATCGTTGGACGACACAATACTTTGGGTAGATGTTCATCAGAATGACTTGGAACCCAGATAAGAACAAACTAAAACCTTGAACAAAAGAAGATTGCATTTACACTTACCTAAATACTTATCAAAATGATCCGAACAGTCTCAACTCCAGTTTAGTATTCATAGTAAACAATCTATTTTTATTTTCATTTTTTTAATTTTTTTTTAATTATAATTCACATCCACTCATCGATTCATCACACTCATGATTATATACCCTTTAATTAAGAATGGTTGTGAATTGCTATCAATGGTTCCAAAAGAAATTCAAGTACATTCAACCGAATGATTACTTGGAATCATCGCCTCTTCATGCAATGCAAACCATAT
This sequence comes from Euschistus heros, assembly GCA_003667255.2. Lineage (NCBI taxonomy): Eukaryota > Metazoa > Arthropoda > Insecta > Hemiptera > Pentatomidae > Euschistus > Euschistus heros. The sequence continues at coordinate 2,004,613 of RCWM02000185.1, read as the reverse complement.
CCCACGATTTATTCAATATTTCCTTGATAAGGCATGTTAACATTAAAAAAACTAAACTTCAATTACCGAACCTTTGAATAAAAAGCAAAGAATACTCTAAGACCAGTAAACAGTCAATTACTGTAAGGCTGTGTCAGTGACAGTAAAGAATTGGGAAATTCAACTAAATGTGTTAAGGAACAGGTTTCTCACCTTCAATTAGTCAAACACGTGATAACTGATGTTCGTTATATTTCATATAGGATATTAAATGAATTCCATATCTCAAATAAAAGATTAGAAGAATGTTAAATTAAGGAAATTAATCATCCAGAACCGCTACTGGTCTTCGACTGTAAAGTACCCGAGAACATGTTGATCTGTGGAAGCTTGGAGATCTTAAATTCACTGACTAGTCATCGAAGTTATATTCAATCCTCACATAAGGTAAAAGTTATAGGAATCATTTTATATTCATTCATATTCTTGGGAAACTTTATCATTGGAAAAAATTCTATAAATGAATTTTTTTTTTTTTTTTTTTTTTTTTTAATGATTTCCCATAATGCACTGGCTTTCCTTAGTCTATGTTTCCAATGGCCTCCATTCATATTCTTAGGCTTCATTCCTCTCTTAGGTCAATCATGTACTCTTTTATTTTCTTCTTCCATGTTTTTCTTGGCCCACTTCGCTTCCGTCTTACTTCTATTCTCCACCCATATCTTCATTGGTGGCATTCCATCGGCCATTCTTCGTAAATTTCCATACCAGTATAGTGATTTTTTCTCATTCTTTTTCAGAATATTTCTTTGCACCTCTATATTTTCTTTAGTTTATTTTTATTTTTTACAATTTCCCTCCTCGAGATTCTTACTGCTCGGCGTCCATTTCACTGGCAAGAAACTTCTTCCGGAGATTGGCCTCTTTTGTCTATGTTTCCGCTCCATATGTCAGTATACTCAATAATTTTAAATATATTCCGTGTTTATTATACATTTTTTCATTCTTGGACGATAGTCTAGAATAAAGATTATTTTTAATCGTTTACATGTTTGTCGATTCGATAATTTTATAAAATGATTATCATATCCTAATTCACTATTAAAAAAACTTCCTGGGAATTGTTGATCCATCCTTTCATCCCAGTGTGTACTGAAAGGTATTAGTAACTTTTGCGATTCATTTAGCAATGCTTTTTTTTCTTCCTTCTTCCCTTCCTTGAAGTTTCATCAAAATGGATCTTTCCAGGCTGGGAGGGTGGGGGGCGAAGAATTAATTCCACCCTGCTTCTGATCGGATTCGAACCAACGATTTTCGGTTTGTCAGGTTGCTGGTGCAACACTATATGTTACACGCGCAATACCTCTGAGCGATGTCCGCCCCCGTAATAAATAAAACCTAGAACCCTTGGCATATTTATCTTCTTAAATTCTTAGGAATTTATCTTAAAGCAATTTTTTTTATTTTTTTTTTAGTTGTCCATTTATTGAAATTTACAACTATATAAAAAGAAAACATACATCTAGTAAATGTGATTACGTTCATAATATGACAATTCCTTGAGCTAGTAACGCTTTATTAAAAGTTTTATATGGAAAGTCCTGAGGTCATCTTATTTTAAGACTCCTCGGAGGGTTATCGTGAATAGAATGGAGAGCAAGTTGAAAGACTAGTGGATTTGAATGGTTATGAAGTTTACCATGAAAAGATAGGTGTCTGGTTGAGGCTAAATCTGCAAGAGATTGGCCTTTTTTGTCTATGTTTCCGCTCCATATGTCAGTATACTCAATACTTTTAAATATATTCCGTGTGAATGATATTTCTACTCCATACTATTTCATTTAGCATGGAGATAAATTTGCCATGTTCCATTCTCTTTTTAATTTCCATATCACAGAAGCCATTCATTTCAATTATGTCTCCAAGATATTCGGTGTATTTAACTTTTTTTAATACTTCCACTGGACATGAATTCAGTCTTACTGACATAATCGTTAATGCGAATGTCAAAATGAAAAAAATGGATTGTATAACTCATCAACAAGATAAAGAGATCAAAGTAGATAAAAGAAGTTTACCAATCAGTGAGCAAAGTGGCAAAATCGAAGCATGACTACCAAATTCGTCAAACCAGCTGAGCACGGACTCATTGATTGCTTAATATTTTTACCACAAAACCACTGACATTTCATGTATACTTTTCTATCGGTAAAAAAACAGCAATAAGAGAGGAGTGGGTATTTAAAAAACACTTTTGAAATATCTTTTAAAAAAGTAAGAAGTAAAGTCAAAAAGCAAAGTAATGAATGTTGTTTCAAGGAATTGATATAAAAAATTCCGACCCGTCATGTTAGTTTTAATGTAAATATGTTTGGTCTAAAAAGTTGTAAACAAATATTGCATATCTGAATAAGAGAATGTTTATTAAATGAGGCTACAGAGATTTTTTTTTTTATAAAACATGCTTCTATTAAATAAATATGCCTTGTGATATTCAGAATATATAGATGTTAACCAACACATTTATTTACGTACGTATATCTCAGATTGCCCAAATCTCTCGCCGTTCCATAGGTCATCTCAATTTTTTCCACAGAACTCGTGACCTTCTAACCCAATCAACTGAGTTTTTAGTTTCTTCCTAATTATTCCCTTACCTTGACTATGGTTGTTTGGTTTACGTTGGCTTCTCGGCGCTTCTCGAGGACAGACTGGAGCGAATCATGAACTGCCAAGTTTGTCATCGGTTGTCCGAGGGGTTCCTATATTTCCCACCTCTACTCCCAATTAAATTGGCTTTATCCCATTCTCCGTAGACAATATTACCTTGTAACGTTCCTTTACCAAATTATCAATATCCTTCATCCTACCTATATTTATAATTTAATATGCTTCGATCCAGATCTGCAGTCCATTCAATACACACAAGATTTCGTTTTTCTGATCTGTATACCCCATGCCATAGAACTTCTGCATTCCAGAGCTCCTTCTTCTTCCGCTTAACCATCTTCAGGAATTCTATTCCCGTTAATATCAGACAAGAAGCTAAATCCTTGAAGACATTTAAATATCTTTATTTCCAATACCTCATTCTTACCCTAGCTGACGCTTATTAACTATCTACCTAATTAAAACATGTGCTGTTACATTTCTGGAATAAGATTTAGATTTAGTTCTTGCATAGTTAAGATTCAACTCAACATAAATTTTATGTTCTCTGAACATAACATTTAGGTACTTCTATTGTACATACAACTCCCAAAAAATTTTATTAATCTTATTTTTTCTCACAGTGATCTTTTATTTTCCTTTCTGTATATTAAACTATCATCTATGTATGAATTATCATTATTTTATTATTATTTTTTTCATTTTATTATGTCTCTGACCAGATTTCAGTTTTCATTTCTGTACTTGTTATTCTTAAGAGACATTGTCCCAGAATGATATTATTTTTCTATTCTCTTCTATGTGCAATAAAAATAAGTAAAACTAGAAATAGATAAAAATAGAAAGTCAACTAAAAAAACTATCGGTTACTTTATTGCGTTATTATTTTATTAGTATATTTAATAATTTGGTTATCTCAGTTTTACCCTCAGATCAGTAAAATGTTACAAACTATGTAGTAATTTATAAAAAGATAGATGAACCATATAAATAATATAATATTTCAAGAAGATAAAGATCATTATTAAGAAAAAAAGAACAACATAATTTAGGAACAAGACAGAATATCTATCAGAAGCAAATATGAAAGTGTAGTACTTTTAACAGGCTATCAATATCCAAACATGTTTTGAGTTATCATTATTTTATAAATAATCCATAAATAATCTATGGATTTCAAATATGTGTTTAATTAGCTTAAATTTCAACTCCTTAAACATTAACATTACTTAACAAACGTTCTGAACTTCCGATTAGTTACAAAAGACTCATTTACATAACAGTAATTAGACCTATTTATCTATTTATGGAGTTAAGCTTTGGGGCTCCACTAAACCATCCAATTCATATCGTATCCTTACAATTCAAAACCTAAGAAAAATCCTCAATGCTCCTAACTATGTCAGAAACTTATCCACAAAGATCTTAATTACCCTTATGTCTCTGACTTAGCCCAAACCAGATACCTATCCTTTCATAGGAAACTTCATAATCATTCAAATCCATTAGTATCACAACCCGCTTCCCACTCTATCCCAGATAACCTCCCGAGGCGTCTGAAAAGATGATGGCCTCGGGACCTTCTAACATATTACTTTATTATATAGAATATTTTTAAGTGCTACCAATGGGTAGTTGCTTTCAAGAAATTGACATGGCATTTTTAGAATTACTATCACATTTACTTGTTGTATTATATATATATATATATATATATATATATATATATATATATATATATATATATATATATATATATATATATATATATCGAAAACTTTTAGTATCATCACTCATTTTCCCTAACTTTGACTATGGATGCGTAGTATATGGAGGACTGTCTGATGAGCTCGAGATGAGATGTAAAAGAGTAATGAACTGTTTTATTAGATTTATTTTCGGGATCTCCAGACGTTCTCGCATATCTCATAAGTATTCTGAAATTGGTTGGCTTTACCCCAGTTTTCGACGTCAATAGTTCCTGGGTGCTCTCATATTCCAAACCTTAAAAAACCAAAAAAACCCGCCTATATCCATGACCTCCTTACTCTGCGCTCCTCCGTTCACCTCTTAAATACTAGAACCCAACCCATCAACCTATACACTCCGGCTCATCGAACTGCATCCTTCGAGAAATCCTTTATTATCCGTGCTTCCTCTGAATGGAATTCATTGCCCATCACAATTCGAAAAAGCTCTACTCTTACTTCCTTTAAACAACATCTATTTCTTTACCTCCTGGATCTTCAATCTTCCGAGCAAATGTAAAACATGAATATTTAAGTTATATACATTATAATAGTACACATAAGATGTATCCTATTACAAGTTTCCTTAATTCATTTTTGTAACTCATAATTTAATTATTAATCAATTTTTATTATTATTTATTATTATCATTTATTATAATTAATTATCATAGCCAGACAATTGTTCTATGTATTGTACTCGTTTTGTTATTCTTAGGGGACAAGTTGTCCCAGAATAAAGATCATTTTTCTTCTTCTTCTTCTTCTTATATATATATATATATATATATATATATATATATATATATATATATATATATATATATATATATATATAGGGTGAGTATCTGTTAGTGTAAAAAAAAAAATTGGGTTAAACTAGATCAAAAATGTAGCAAAATGCCGCAGACCTCACCTTTCTATTCCGATCCGTTGCAGATATACGATAAATCAAAGATGTTTTTGAGGAAACCACGTTTTTTCCATAAAAGCTGTAATATCTCCATTTAGTTTAAATATTTTTCAAATTTTGACCACATTTTCGGATTTGGCATTAAATTTTCTATAATAGCTGAGTATCTGTAACCTTGAATTTTGAACAAACTTGGTATCTAAAGAACAGCTTAATCTTCACTTTATTTGGGGAAGTCACAATGTCTTATATTACGTACTTCAACGCTCACCGTTTTTCGAAAAAATTATCCACAAAACGTCAAATCTTACAAAAACTTGCAAATTTTATCAGCTTTCGAATGATATGTAAAACATAATGATTTTGTTTTAATTTCATGGAGAAATTCACTTTTGAAACTGAAAAAACATGTTGTTCTCATTTGGCATACAAATCAGTTACTTGTGTTAATAAAACATTATGACAATCCCTTAATGAAAATATGCATTTTAAACATAATAAACCCTTCATTGGAATAAAAAGCAAAGAAAAAAATTATTGTTTAATAGAAAATAAAGGAAAACTGTCACTAAAGCGACACCAGATCAGAGGATCTTATGTTATTACATTTATCTATTCATTATTATTAATTAGGATTTATTTTATTAGATTCTCAATGTAATGTTTAAAATACAGTGATAATGAATATAGACCTCAATTTGGCTCTGTAAAAACAGACTCATTTGCCCATAAAATTCACCTAAAAAAGTAGTATTCTTCAACACAATCTGTATTCAGAAGCTAATGGCAAAATTGCTAAATCCGAAAATGTGGCCAAAATTTGAAAAATATTTAAACCAAATGGAGATATTACAGCTTTTATTGAAAAAAAAAAAAACGTGGTTTCCTCAAAAAAAGTCTTTGATTTATCGTATATCTGCAACGGATTGGAATAGAAAGGTTAGGTCTGCGGGATTTTGCTACATTTTTGATCTAATTTCACCCAATTTTTTTTTTTTTTTACACTAAGGGATACTCACCCTGTATATATATATATATATATATATATATATATATATATATATATATATATATATTTATATATATATACAGTTGTAAAGTTTAATAAACAGCTAAAAAACATTTTAGTTTAAAATCTCCTGCTACATCCCACTTGCGACCCTTTTTTCTTATTTCAGCAGATCTATACGAATTGGAAACAGTTATTTTTACTCAATCTTTTTAATGAAAGGTTTGCTGAAAAACAAAATAGGTGGCATGAGTGATTTTAGCGGACTTGGAGCTCAATAGTTACTCTATTTATATTTTATGGAAGACAGAATACTATTTCACATTGATAATATTTCAGAAATATATATTTTGGCTTTCTTCAATTTAGAAATAGATTTTTCATCCCAATCTCGTAGAATATTAGCATTCCTAGGATTTTCTGCCTCATATTAAATACATTGCCAGCGATAAGAGTATGGTAAGCTGAGCATACGTTAAATGAAGTTTATTTGAGTAATATCTCGTATGCAGCTCGATCAATATTTTGTCTTTCATATCCTTCATCACCAAATCAAAATTTTGTACTGCAAACGTGGATTAAAATAAGTCAGTTAGTCATAGCATTGCCATCGTTAAGGTGATATTGCATCTATATTGTCGAAACGTTCCCAAGGGATGAATCCTATCTGAAATCTGTCAAATCGATTATCTGAAATGGATGTTAATCAGGACAAAAATGAGAAGGAAGATCAAAATTAGTAGAAAGCTGATATAGCCCGAAGGGATGCACCGGAGTTGGGATGGCGAGACAATGGGTCCCGACCCGATGGTGGGGTCCATCAAGCTATATATAATGTCATTGTCTTCATATCGTTCATCAGTTGCCAGTCTCACTCTAATCATGGGGCACAAGTGTTACACCTTTAGGATTCCTGCCTGTCTATCCGTCCGCAAGTGCTCGGTTAAGTTATATATATGTGCAGCGGTTATGTTGTCTTCACTCCACGTTTCATCTGCTCAGGAAATCAGAAAATGGCGTAATACTCCTTTATCCCCGTCATCTTATAAAATGCTTTAGGCCTTTGTTTTTAATAAGATCGTATATGTTTCAGCAACCGACTTCAAAAGGTGCTCGCTCAACGATCCAAAACTGGACGATTGTATATTACAAGCTGCGAAAGAAGTTATGCCTAAACTAGTCAAAGGTAAGGGTTATTTTTGAATGTTCATAATTTAAAATAGAATATTGAGCACCTCCTAATTAACTTAACTTCATCCGTACTCAAACACATAAATCAAATAATTAAAACCTGGAAAAGTGTGCGACTGCGCCGAGTTAAAATTTTCTTTTTAATTTCAAAGTAACTGTTACCGTTACTTAATAGTTGTTCCTCTTTCCTCTCTTTGAAGAACATGAAAATAACCGAAGACTTCTTGTTCTCACGCTCCAAATAGGTGGAGATTAATTTGCAAAGGCTCTGAAGGAGTAGATGCAGCAGATAAAAAAAAAAATTTAATTATTTTTTTATTGGTCGATTTTAAATATCTTAAATGAACGCAGAACAAAGACACAAACTTGATCCAGAATTATAAATTAATATGCAAAATTAATTAAAAAATAATAGTAAAATATTCGAAAATAAATTTATTGATAAGTCTTTGAAACATATTCTAAAATATATCTATGAGTGTCTCTTTTATTTTTTTTTCTCAAAGAGAGGAAGGTCAATTTATTTTTTTGCAAAATTCGGTATCTAGGAATATGGTGAAGGCAATTCAAAAGACTTAAAAGAAAATAGGAATGATTCAACTGGAGAAATAAAACAGAAAAAAAAAAAAAAAATTAAATTGCGTAGTTTAAAAAATATATATATATTTACGATTTTTTACTGAGATTTATGAAGTTACTGTATTGTTGCGCAATCAGTTATTGGTACTGGTATATACCGTTACTAGGCGTATCTGTTACGTTCAGGTTATAACCAGCAGCCCAGTCTATTTATAAAAAAAAAAAAAAAAAAAAAATATATATATATATATATATATATATATATATATATATATTATATATATAGGGCCCTATATATATATATATATATATATATATATATATATATATATATATATATATATATATATATATATAGGGCCAACATTAGGACATTAGGGGCCGAATTCATAGACTGCACTCAAGTGAAATTTTTCACTCTACTCAAATATGATTCTACTTAACCATTCCAGAAACAAAACTCAACTCAACTTTTAAGTTTCACTCAAGAATTTCCACTTGAGTGTTTTTTTTATCATTGAAAAAAAACTTCAAAGTTGAGTTGAGTTTTGTTTCTGGAATGGTTAAGTAGAATCATATTTGAGTAGAGTGAAAAATTTCACTTGAGGGAAAAATTTCACTTGAGTGAAGTCTATGAATTCGGCCCTAAGACAGCAGTGTGAGTGAGTGCACCGTACTTTAAGGCAAGAGGGTCATGGAAGAACTCTATCCCTCGATGAAAATACCAGAACGACGGTTCGAGGACTTACAGATAATCACTCGGTCAGCAAATCGACCGTACCTGACCATCAATGACGCGTATCACTTCACGAAAAATTGTTTGAGATTGGTTGTTGTTTGTTTATTGTGGTTTAACGTCCTTATGTACTCCAACTAAGGCAGAAAGGACGGTTTAAGATTGGTGATGTGACTACCTCATCTACCCAACTCTCCTGACATCTCACTAACAGGCTACCTTTTTTGTAGACACCTGGGTCACTATTTAAGATATAACAAATTTAACAATCAAATTTATATAAAAAATACGCTTTTAGAATTTGTTAATACCTAAGAATCAAACTCTCATTTACAGCTCATAGAAAAGTTATAAACTCGTTGGGAGAAATGTATTGAAAGAAATGGGGAAGTATTTTGATTATAATTTTTTGCATTATTTATTTTATTTTATTATTTCATTCATATCACCAGTCGTGGGTAATAGTCCGTTAAAACTTACCCATCGTTATAGTTTTCATGGATTACTACTCATGTTTACAAAATAATATGCAAAGAAATTTTTCAGGAAGCAAGGACTTGGGCCTAGTGAGTCTTGATCCTATGTCGATGGGAAATTTCAGCCTGGGTGCCGCCAAAGGGCCCATTACCCTCAAGGTTGACCTTTCGGCAGCACAACTTGCCGGTCATTCTGCCTTCAACCTCCAATCAGTCAAGTAATTTGTTTGTAATACTTACTTTAGTCGTATGTAATAATCGCTGTGATAGTAAAAGTAGTTTTTAAACCATAAAAGTTATTTGAACCATAAAAGTATCCAAAGGTACAAACGATTGTCTTCTTTGTACCTTCAGTGACGTATCAATAGCATATTATTATGTTCCTCTTGTTATATGAAGTAACTTCAAAGCTAATATAATTTCTTCCACTAATTAGATATGATAAAGAGACGTTCAAAATGGAAATGAAGGGACTTCACAAGGAGATCGAACTGACCGGAGGGTACGCTACCAAAGGAAAGCTCTTCAGGGTTCCCATCAACAGCAAAGGGACACTTATCTTTACTCTGAGTAAGGGAACTAGTTTTGTCATTCTTAATTTCATTAGTTAAATTCGTAAACCATTATCCCAAGAGCTTATAATATCCAGCATATGTATATATTTGAGGACTAATGTACAGTAAACTCTCCGTTATCCGCACTCTTCCGAGAACAAGAAATTATACCCACCATTTTTTTTTTCAATTTTGTTTCTATAATTTTTCCTTTCCAACAGTAAAACGCGTTAATTAATTAAGTATGTAATTAAATGTAAAAAAAACAAAAACAAAAACAACATACTGTATACTGAAAGTGAAAAGTACGATAATTACCTTTGTAACAATGAATTGGAACTACAAATTTACTTTTAACCATTTTATTGCTCATAGAAATAGCTTATAATATTTTTATACACTTTTGCGACAACTTTATACGTGTAATTGGATAAACCGTGTTTAGCGTGCCACCCAGCTACTCTGATAAACGGGAGTTCACTGTATTATTGTCATCTGTGGAGTAGCAGGCCGTGACTAGTGGTGATACATTTAGCAAAATAATGTGTTACCCTAAAAACCTGGTAAAAAGAAGATTACGAATCCAAATCCAGCCGTGACAGGTTTATTATTATTATTTTTTTTTTTTTGTGAACCGGCCAACAAAGGAACACGGAGATATTCTGCATATATAATCAAATTGCTATGGTACGCCCATCCCTTCTCCTCCAATAATCACTCATTCGCTCTGACTGCCGCAGTCTTCTCTCTTTCCGCCCATCTCCACGCCCTTGACTTGTTCTTTCTTCCACGAGAACCCTGATGTCTTTAAGACGATTCCAGAATCTCTTTCTATCCAGACAGTTCCCGTCAGTGATTCCAGATATCTTCAGTTCTTCCTTCATTTGCTTAACATAACCTCTCTGGCTTTGCAGGTTGTATATCTTATCGAAAATCTCCTCATTCCATCTTTCGGGATTCATCCTTGTGCCATAGAAATTCAATCGTTATTTCCTTATAACTTAAGTCCTCTGTCTCTTCGTATATTTCTTTATTCCATCTCAGTTTGTAGCTTCCTTGCGATGTTTTTAGGCCATAAATTACTCTTAATATTCGCCTTTCTATCTTCAGGAGCTTATCCAATCTTGAGAGATTGATATTTCCACGGCACAGCATACAAAAGTGAAAGGGTTTATTAATTAATCGAGCAATTCATCCCTCACTACCGGCGAGTCTAACCGTACCGCTGAAAGGACCAGGAAATAAAAGAAAAATGGAGAAGAAACAGCAGTCGTAATATCCATAAAATGTTTAACTGGAAGTATGTGTTGTTAGTTTAATTCAAATAAAAAAGGAGAGTGAAATGTATTATGGGCCAAACCACTTTCCAAGAATACCAAATAAAAGGGTAGAGAACCATGTTCCCCTTTAGCTTTTCTTAACATTTCTTCTCTTAATTTACATCAATTCAATCGTCACTTCCTTGTTTTGGTTTAAGAAGGAAATATTTAATTTTGTTTTTAAATTAGTTTCTGCCTTCCACTTCATTTTCTAATTAGTTTTTTGCACATTACAATGGTTTAATTTACGCTGCATTAACATTTATTTGTTGGCTTGCAGAAAATATGGAAGCAACTCACACAGTGAAGTTCAAACCAAGAAAAGAGAAGGATCTGACATTCATGGACTTGGATATTACATTTAAAATAAATCATGTAGATATGTTCAAAATGGATCTCTACAATCCCCATTCTACGAGGATAGCAGGTAAATTTTATTATTCTCAGTAACAAGTAAAATAATTTTATTTTATAATAATTTATAATAATTTGGGAGTAATTTAAGAAAATGTCATCTTTAACAATCTAGCAATAATGGTTGTAAATTCAATATTTATTTCCGAAAAGAATGACATAGGACTCACATAAATAAAAGAATATTTCTTAACCTGAGATTACTTTACTCGGTTTTTGAAAGACATTCAAAATTATAACTTAAACCGAAATTAGACATACGATTTCTAACATTTATTTTAGCGAAGTTGTGAATAGAACATTAAGGCAAAAACATTCTTTCAAAGATTAACAAAAATTGTCATTAAATCATATCTTTTAAATTGTCGATTATTGATATATTTAGTGTTTTAATATTTCCAAAAAACAATTATATTCAATGGTTACTGTATAAAGAATTAATGAAATGCTCGCTTTTTCAAAGCCACTACCACAATATAAAGAAATTCTGATAAAGAATATGTATAAACATTAATTTGAATGGTAATATAAGAAAACTTGAAATTAGAAATAAAATTACTTCCTTGTTTTCATATTTTTTCTCTGCTGAATCGAAATTAAAAGAAATGATATTGTTAAAATCGTCAGTATAATTTCATTTACTATCTGAGATTATTATGAGAATTTAAGATTGCAAAGGTGAAAAATATTTCGATTGGGGTTTATCAAATGAACTGATTTAATCTTCTTACGGCATCATATTTAATAACAAACAATCCAATTCACCGTTTTCGATTCCTTCTCAAATAGATCGACACTAATACTCTTAAATAGACTCTACAGTAAACGCGGGAATATCTTTTTGTTACTGATTGAGAGCTGTGAGGAATTTAAAATTTATAAATAATGCCAACCTTTACAAAACAAGATAAAAGTAAATAAAGATAAATAACATTCTGTTAGCCCTTGAAATTTAGAGAGAAGAAAGGGAGACTATGTAGGATTAATATCGATCAATGTACATATTTATAATAATGCGTAATCACTATCATTATTACTGTATAACACCAAAAATATATTTAATTCTTACTACAATCTTGAATTTTTCAAAAAATTTTTTTATCCTATTCTTCAAAAAGGTGCTGCGTTGAACAAACTACTGAATGACAACTGGAAGGCGATACTGGCAGCTTTCACACCGTCCATGGAAGGCGTTGTCCAGCAGAGGTTTACCGAAGCCTTCAGCCCACTCTTCCAGAATTTACCTTACGAAGAAATACTACCTCCTAACTAAGCGTAACATATTTATTTATAGGCTATACTATTTATTTATATAGTTTATCAGTCATTGTATACATTTCAGTTGAAAAGTGATACTTTCGTTCGTTAATGAAATAAATTTTATTTTGCATTTTTTATTTATTGTTATTGACCATGTGGCAATTATTTCTTTCCGTCGTTAACGCTCATACCTTTCCTCACTTGACGCATTTTTTAAAAATTATCTATCTTTTAAAATTTCCAACTGAAAAAAAAAAAAAAAATAGCGAATATGATGGGTAATGATTATAGAAACCTCTCTTGATTTTATAACACATTATAATAACGTTACGTTGCACTAGATCCAGAGGCCATCTTCATTTCAGACAGTGGAGACGATTGGACGTTAGAAGTGTGGGGTGGGGGATGGTTAAAATCTAAAACTAGAAATGGCATTGTAAGAAATTGTTTCATTTTATAGTTCGATTTTTCCACCAATATTACGAAATTCGAGGAAAAACTATATAAGATTGTAATTGGTTTAATTTAAACAAAAAAACATTGTTTAAGTCGTACCGGGCATACGCACCAACCTAGCTGTGTTTCGCAACAGAATTCCCGCTTATAACTATGTTGCAATTGTGCAAATAAGCATATAAGTGTTCTTAGAATAAAAAATTAAATAATTTGTAATATTTTTCACAGAGAGTAGGGGGGGGGGGGGGGCAACCGCCCTCCCTAACCGACGCCACTGATTTCAGACACTTCCAAAGCTTATGATAAATCGAAATGGATGCAAGACAATAGTGGTTACAGAGTATATTATGAAATAATAGGCATCTTCTTAGGAACATATCAGTAAAATATGGGATATTAAGATCATTATGGATTTATTTGTAACATAGTAAGGAGCATTGAGGATTTTAGATTGTAAGGATCGATTAGGAGAAGAATTAAATGATTTGTTGCAGTCCCAAAGTACAATATTTATACCCAAATAGGTCTAATTATAACTATGTAATCTTTTGTAATTTTATATAATACGGCAACTATTGAGAATTATCTGGTAAATGTTTTAGGAAGACGTGGTTCATAACTAAAATTTTATGTCACAGAAATAGAATGAACAATTTTTTTTTCAATTTATTAAAGTGTAATATTTACTATGGTAGACTATAGCACATTTGTTTATGAATTTCGGAAATCTTGAAGTTAAATACTTGAAAATGAATTTCAAAATGGCGAAGATAGCGCTTTCGAGAACGTTGAAAGTTGAAACATAAAATGAAAATGGGTCCAGATACATTAAAGCAGACATTCGAACTTACCAATGTTAAATAGAGTAGCTATTTCACTCAAATTTTCACGATAACGTGAGGAAAAAATGAATGTTAAATACATTATGGTTTAAGAGCGATGTTTGGAGAGCAGCTGATGTCTTTGTAGCCCCATTTTAAAAGCTAACGGTTACAAGGAGTGTTCTTTGTGCACCACTGATAAACAACACCCTCCTATTATGTAGGTTTCATTGATAGAGTTATTATATTAGAATAGAATAATAAATAACTGAATTAATAACCATAGACACGTTTGTATATAATTGTTATACGTTTCCTGGCAAACATTTATACACAAACATCATTAATTTTAATTTCTTTACCACATACTTTCTTTAAAAATTGTACATTAAATAAGAAAAAAAAACAACACAAATCATTCAGAAAACATTTGATAGGACTATAGTCATTCTAAACTTATAAGTGAAATTAAAAATAAATAAGTAAAGACTTAGTATTCTTTTTCTTAATATATATATATATATATATATATATATATATATATATATATATATATATATATATATATATATATATATAAAAAAAACTTAAGTCTCCATATAATTTGGTGTAGTACTTTGTGAAAAAAATTGTGAACATTTTAACAGTCAAACCTTAAAAAGTACTAAGAAAATTCTTCTGGATTATCGAAGAAATGAATATCTTAAAAATGACTGGAATGGTATGATATTTCATATTTATTTAAAAATTTTCCAATATTGAATAAGACCCTGGAAAATGAACTAATTTTAAGTTTAACACTAAACCAACCGACATTTCATGGGTACATATTTCTACCACTATTTCTCAGTAAAAAAACAATAATAAGAGAGGATTGGATATTGAAAAAACACTTTTTATATTTTTCATTAAAAGTAGTAAAATCAAAAAGCAAATTAATGAATGTTGTTCCCTAGAACATCATGGTAGGTTTAGTGTTAGAGAACTTATGAGAGACTAAACAAAAGGTATTGGTGTTTAATACCTAAACTTTAATTTCAAATTTATTCTTAATCTTTTAAATTTCTTTTAAACTTGAAAAATATATTGATGGGGTATTTGTTGACTGAGAAGTTATTAACCCTTTAACAGGCAATGTATCCTGGAGGATACACATATTTAATGCCTTTTGCTCAATAAATGACGTAATATCCGACACATTATCCTACTCATTATTGTCTAATATCCTTTATTCAACCTTAAATTTCATGATACATGTGTGGGGGTTAGCGTCGCTATAGCCGTTCAAAGGAACAAAAAGAAGAAACAAATTCAAAAATTCCAAGCCTGCCCGTTAAAGGGTTAAAGATGTAGGTAGTTGAGATATGCAGTCATTGAAAATAAATTTTAATTTATTTTTTATCAAAAACTTACAATAATAAAAATACAGGTAGATAGTTCTAGTTTTCCATAAATTCAAGCTTCATTAATCACTTCTTCTTTTTTGTTCTTGCGAAGTTTTATAACTTTATAAATCTGCCTTACAATTACCCACAATCATCGAATGCGTGGTGATACGTGGTGACTGGTGTAAAGAATGAAGGAGCCTCACTAATCTTTTTTTTTTTATAAGTTTCTATCATTCATCATATGAGAAACAAAGAAAAACTGTTATGCTAAAAACAAGATAAAGGATTTCTGGGTTAATTAAATAAAAAAACGGTTTAATAAATAAGTTTTATTTAAATTAAATTTTATAAAAATAACAAAATTAATCATTGAAGATTCACTTCCACTGAATATACCTCATTTTTGAAGAGTTAAAACATCTATAGCTCGTGTTTATCAAATAATGCATGAAATATTATATTCCCTGCAAAGTAAATTAATTAAAGTTAAAGTTAGCATTGTATAAAAAAATCAATGTAATAAATGAATCAAATAGTTAAGATAATAACCAATAATAAAGAATTAAACAATAATTTTTTAAAATTTAAATGAGGATGTGAATAGATTTGTATTGCATTTTATTAGTAGATTGTCTTTTTTGTTCATGCATATAATTATAATTTGGTTTGAAAATGGATGTGTGGGGAGAGTTGGGAGGAAATGATATCTGCGTGGTCTATAAGGCCATTTCATGTCAAAAAATATATATATTTCATTTGTGAATTTTCTGAATTAATCTTAAGTGTTGCGGCCAGAACATTTGTTAAATGTTTCTACTTTTACATTCGTTTTATCCACTTCTTTTAAAATTGGAAAAAATAAAGTAAAATTGTAGTAAAAAATGACTAAATGGACTAACAAAGTCTATGGTTTAAGAACTGGAGATAATATTCAAAATTGAAAGTTAATTTTCATTGAAAGGAAATTGCATTACATATACTTATTTCTTAACTATGAAATTATGCTCATTCACCTGTTAAATTTTTTTCTTTTAATTTGATTAAATTTCACAAAATTTGAAGCAATTCACTTGATAATATTATATACTAACTTGAAAAAAGTTGAATGACCCACTTTCCTTGGCCTGTTGGGGAAAAGCCCCAATGTTCTGATGGACTTAAGTCAATATCCCAAGCTGGTTCGCCTTGAATTCTCACTGGATTGGTTTTGTAACCAACTGAATTCTGTTTACCATCTGTTTCCCAGTTAATAATGTTATCTTCATTTTTTCCATGCACTTTGTAGAATATAGATGCTAATGTCTTCTCTGTAAACATAAATTAACAATTAAACACACAAACAAATATGAAAACATTTAGCATAACTATTGACATTTAAAATGACCAAGAAAATATTAAACCAATATTTGCCTCTGCTAATAGCCTAGAAACAGGGTGTCTACTAGTCGGGAATTTCGGGAATATATCGGGGATTTCGTATGGTCCGGAAAAATTCGGGAATAAGTCGGGAATTTACAGAAAATTTGCGAAATTCGGGAAAAAGTCTTCGTTAATGCTAAAATTTTCAGAATTTTTTCAGTTTTTGCTCAATGTCAGTTACGGAAGCGTCTGATAAGTGTAGTCACCCTACATACTTTTAAAGTAAACTAGATCTGCTACAATTTAAGTGGGTTCTAGGGGAAAATACTGTTCTGTCTTTTTATAGTTTATTTATCAAACAATCAAAATTTATTTATTTTTGTTATTATTAAATAATTTATTTATGAAAAAGAAAAAGATAGCATAATTGGGAATTACGTCATCATCGAACATTGTTTTATATACCTACATACTAGCTTGAACAAACATCATATATATATATATATATATATATATATATATATATATATATATATATATATATATATATATATATATATATATATATATATATTATCGTGTATCTTAGGTTATCGCATGGGGGAGAGGGGAAAGGGTTGAAAATCGTAAGTTCACAGCTGTTTGATCAAATAATTCGGAATCCGTTATTTGTGGTACATTTTGTGTTCTTTATATTATTAAAATCAATCACATTTGGAAAAAAAAAATGATTCTATGAATTTTTTTTTTCTCAAATCAATAGTTTTAAAGCTGTAGGGGAGGGAAAAATTGAAGAGATTGGCTAACTTGCGATGAGTCACACTCCTCCTCAAACACACGTTTTTCTGTATTGTTTTTTTTTACTCCAACTCCGAAAATGTTTGTCCGATTAAAAATTTATTTTTTTTGTTCAAACGCTGGTTAAATTTACTATCCGATCTATATATGAAATTTTGGTTAAGTTCCATAAAACACCCATTTCTCGTAAATAGTTTCGGAGTTATAGCAAGAAATATATTGAAAAAAAAATGGATTTCACAAGAGTATGGAGTTCTTAGCGTGATGGCGTGAGTACATCATGGGACTTGATCAAAATTTCATAGATGAGGTCTTATAGTAAATTTAACCAGCTTTCAGATGGAAAAAAAAGAATTATCTGATCGGACATATATTTTTGAAGTAGTTTTATCCGACAAGCCCGTGTAACCTCGTAACTATTTTCAAACCGAATGGCAATACTCGACATTGATTTGTTTCTTGAAATTTATCTAATGTGATCTGAAATATAAAAAAAATTGCTTTTTTTTAATATTGTTTAACTGTGATATATTAAGTGGCAAAGTATGCATAGATTAATCTGTTTAGATTATTATTGAAACACCATTAAAATATCGATGGGCTAGAATTTCAAAAAAAAAGTTTTGCAAAAGTCGGGAATTTCTAGAACAATTCTTGAAAAAGTCGGGAATATGTCGGGAATTTTGATAGCTGAAATTGGTAGACACCATGTAGAAATCAAACAAAATATAAATTAAAATGAAGAAAGAAAATTGTATAATGTTAATTATTTACCTGTTTCAGAAATCCATTTATAAAGAACACGCCACTTTCCCGACTTTGTAACCCAGCTCCAGGTAAAAACTGATTCAGGGCAATTTTTACGTTTTGTATCAGCCCACCACATTTTCACCTAAAATAAAATTTAAAAAAAAAAAATTAAAATTAAATGAACTGTAGAAGGACCAAAATAAATAAAAGTGAAGTTAACAACCTGTGCTTTATCAGATGATTGAATAGAACAAGATTCAGGAAAAAGAACAAGTTTTTCACTTTTAAAAGGATTATGACTTTTGTTCCCTATAAAAAAACAAAAACAGACATATTCTAGAAAGCAAATTAAAGAAAACAAATATGAAATAGTAAATATTTCATATTCAATAAAAAAAAAAATATATTTGCATTGTTATTTATGGCGAATGTTTTTCATAATTTTCCTCCCAATATATGTATCTAATCTTAACATTATCACTTTTTATCATTACAAATATTTTAATCAGTCGGTATTAATTGAAATATTTCAAAAGTTTTCAATTGATCACTACACATAAATAGTAAAATATAAAATGGCTATAGAAAATTAGTATTTAAAAATTGAAAGATTTAAAATTAATCCAGACAAACATGTAACTAAAAACAAAACAAAACTAATTTACAAGTATATCAAGGAAGAAATATTATGGACACACATTAAAAAGGGAAATGAGAGGACTTTTTAAATTAATTAAATTATGGGACTGGTCACAGACCAAAACACTAAGTCATACTAATGTATTTGTAAATTTACAAAAATGAATGCTTTCAGTTCAGTATTATTTTAAGATAAAAATTAATATGAAAAAAAAAAAAAAAAAAAAGAGTTTATCTAGAATAATTGAATATCAATTACATATTGTATACAGCAGAGCTGCAAATAATCCTAAGAATAGTCAAGAGTAAAAATATTGTAAAAAAAAAAATTTTTTAATAAAAATTATGGAGTATCTTTTATATCATGTTTATAGGCTTTTCTAGAGAATACTGAGTAAAGTGTCAGTCTAATTGATTTGATATAATCTACAAAGAATAATAGCTTGAATATTTATTTCAATTTGATTTCTTCTTTTTAAATAAGCGATTATAAGTTTGACTATATTTCTTTGAAAGGATTTTTATATAAAGAAACTTTTAAAATAATTAATAAACCTCAAAAAAGCAGGAGGTACTACTGAATTCAATACTTACATTTTTATTTTTTAATTTATACATACTGAGTAAAACACTTTATAATTAAAAAAAATAAAAAAATCCTCTCCACTACGATTCATGAACAGTCTTGGTCTAGGGTTCAGTGCTTATTAGGAAAGTATTGTTTCATGACCAACAGTTGTAACAGGAGGTGATCTGGTCAGCATATCCCTCCAATTAAGGGTACCCACTATATAGAGGATGGGTGTGCCCTAGGAGGATCTACAGAACCTGAAGTCGATCCATAGCTGAAGAAACATAAATTAAATTTTCTGCCTTCAGCCAGACTCATTTTTGGAGCGAGGAGTTCAGTGCCTTACCCAATGAGCTACTTCGCTCCCATAATAATGGCAATAGGTTAATTCATTTCCTTAGCTTTTAAAGAACAATGTAAAAAAAAAATTACATTTTTAAAATTAAATGTTTTAATTAGGCATCATTTAAAATTAAAATTTTATTTTTATATTTTTAATAAAATACAAATTACGATTATATAAACATAAGTACTTGTGAAAACTCGAAAAATATATTTTCCAAATTCAGTAGGAACAAATCCGAACACGTCAGCATTGTATGATATATTCCAAGCATTTCCATAAATAGGAATAGCATTGCTTTCCCAACTTTTAGATGAGCCCCATGAAACAAATGGTTGTTCTTTTCCATTAAGGACATTTGAGCAATTGATAAATGTGGCCATACCTTCATACCACTCTTCTGGAAATTAAAAAAATACAATTAATAAATAAAAATCACAGATTATTTTATATTTTAATGGCTATAAATGTATATTTCAAGGATTACCTGGATAAGTAAATACATATGTTACATTCCATTTTCCCCCTTTTACTTCCCAATCCCAGGTTACTTTATGGACAGAAGAATCAGTGACAATAATGTTTCCATTGTCTTTGACATCCCGGTTGACATTGAATCTACATGGGGGATACTAAAATGTTAAGTGTTAAAAATAATAAAAAATGTCTACCAATCTATTAATTATATTACAATCATAAATATATTTTAAAGGACAAACAATAATTTTAAAGTAATGCGTACAATAAAAATTAAATCAATACTTTAAAAATTTAACACAGTAAAAATAAAATACAATTAAATGTAATTCACCAAGTAGTGAAGTTTAATAGAACACTATGATATTAAAATAATAAATTTAAAATGGAAATATTGAGTTATTCATTTTTTTTTTTTTTTTTTTTTTTTTTACCTTAAATACTTTTAAGGTTTCATTATTTATATATATATTATTAAAATACAATTAAATTTAATTCACCAAGTAGTGAAGTTTAATAGAACACTATGATATTAAAATAATAAATTTAAAATGGAAATATGAGTTATTCTTTTTTTTTTTTTTTTTTTTTTTTTTTTTTTTTTTTTTTTTTTTTTTTTACCTTAAATACTTTTAAGGTTTCATTATTTATATTTTATGTCTTTTTTAGGGACCAGATTTATTTTAAATGTAATGTAAAATATGTATATTTCAAACTACTATAATTAAAACCATGAAAATTATCTTAATGATACAAATATTTCTAATTAAATAATATTATTTAAAAACCTACAAGACATGATTGAACTACTTCAGAAGAAGTTGATCTTATCACCACAACGAACCATAAAATGTTAGATATAATAAAAGAGTAGTCATCAAATTGTTTCATCACTAGTTAAAATAAACATAACGATGACCAAATCTGAACGAATGATTTTCACATTTTTCATGAATGTTTTTATACTTTAGTGGCGTACATCAGATAAAGATATCACAACTTCCTATCAATATATTTTGAAGGATGGCCTTAAATGGTGCAATAGGGAACTGTGTTCCCAAGAGGGATTTCATGATGATGATAAACAGAAAATAAACTTTTTAATTTATATTAAAATTATTTTATAAATCAGCAAAGGACTTAGTGATTGTAATTTATATTATTCACTAATACCAATGTAGAGATATGTTCAAATCTAAACATAGATATAACTAACAATTATTATAATTACAGATATAATAAACAATTATTCAATAACATACCATGAACACATGTTCCAGAGTGGTTTCACCACAAGAGGAAGGTTTGCATCTTCATTGATATGATTTTTTTCTTTTTTCTTTTATGATTTGTTCTTAAAATAAATAATCATTGTATTTTCTAAATTCAATTTATTAATTATTTAATAGATAAACCTAGCAGTCTTTTATCAACAAATTTAGTAATAGTAATAGAGCCCAGAATTTATTTTGTACTGATTTTATTGCAGTCTTTCATTACTAAGATTAATGTCAGTATTGTATATATATATATATATATATATATATATATATATATATATATATATATATATATATATATATATATATATATATATATATATATATACTAACAGGAATGTATATAATTCAGTAAATCAAGAGCAGAACATTAAACATATCACATAAATAAACAATTTACAAACATATTGAAACTAAGTTTTCAGAAAAGATATGTGTAGATTGATTGTTGAATAAAATTATCTATACTCTAAGGTACTATCTATTTACATCTGATAAAGTAATACAATATACATTACTTAATTAATTACAATATATCTTTTTATTTTTGTGTACTTGTATTAAAATTATTAGGCTAAGCATTGAAATATCATTACAATTTTAATTCATAACAATATTCAAGGTAGAGTGGACACCCTCTGTTAACAGAGGGCCACTTTACTGCAATGGGTTACAAGAGTATAATACATACATTTCGCATAATGGTTAAATAACTAAGTAAAATATTTATATAAAAACCTATTTATAACTAATCAATTAAGGAAAGTACAAAAATTAAAAAAAATATTCAAACTAATTAATGGTCAATAAAAATATACTGCTCAGAAGAACTAACAGTCTATTTGCAGAAATTAATAAAAAATATTTTTTTTTTCAAAAACAGCAAGCCACCATTGTCTTAACACTAGAGTAAAGTATAGCATAGAAGACGAATCAAAAATGACTTTATGGCACACTTCTTATTTATAAACATAATAATTTATAAGATAATTAATAATTGGACTCATATAGAAAATTATGAGAACATTAATAATATAAATATTTTATAATTTGTTAACAGTCTTCAATAAAACATATTATTATTTACATTAAGGTAAAAAAAAAAAAAAAAAAAAAAAAAAAAAAAAAAAAAAAAAAAAAAAAAAATAACTAAAAATAATCAGTCATGAATAAACAATATAAATAAATAAAGTTTTTAATTGATTTTAGAGGATAATGACTTTACAATAGGAACAATTCTTTCATTTGATATAAAAAGGACAGTGACATCTTGAGCATTTCTGAGTACATTGATTTCAGCTGATACAGAAAAAAATGTGCTTTAAAATCTTTTTTATGACTTGGATAATTAACATTGTTAAAAACATAAGTATCAACTTGGGTTAGGAAATAATGAAAATGATTTTGAAGTAAACAAAAAAATTCTTCCAGTTATCATAAATGAAAACGTTATTTGAGCGCATTTGATAAGCACTTAACACATAATTACTGGAGTTGAAATGAGATGCATAAGGAAGATAAGAAGAAAAACAAGGAGACATCACAAGTAAAATGAATAATCAAATTAGAACAGAACATTGTCTTTATAAAGGCCGAAGTGAAGCATACCAACTGTGGTAAATGGTTAAATGGCAGACCATAGTTAAAGTACTAAGAGTACTTGGGAAGAAAAGGAAAAAAGTTGGTTCATCAGAAATGAATACTGCCCTAATACTCCCCTAGAAGGTAATAAACCAAGTGAACTAAGGTCTTAAGTCAAGGCACCACCATGAACGGACTTGACTTGAGTGGACCAGACCAGAGTGGGGGTGCGCCACCGAGAATTGACTTGACTTGAGTTCAGTCAGTGTAAGACAGCCGAGATGATCACAGTACAATGTTTGCTAAGTGAGAAATCGGATTCATCTGATTCAGAGTACGATTTTATTTTAACATGTGTAGCAGCATCGAATGTTCTTGATGGGAAGTGGCAATGCGAATATGCGAAGGATTACATTGCTAATGACATTGCTGTAATTAGCCTCTGAAGTATTGTATATTATTAGTTGCTCCCTCGCCAATTCTATGAGCTTCTCCTCAACACACATTTTGTTCTGGAATAGCACTAAGAGCTGCAAAGAAAACCTGTGCACAGATAGAGAGATTAGATTGGACTGACTGGTGGTGAGGGAGGGGGAACCTGAGTCAGGTCCAAACCCAAACCGAACCAGAGCTGACCGGGGTCAGGTGGCAGGATCCAGTCAGGTCAGGTCGCGGTGTTGCTGTCCCTACTAATATGAGCCTATTGGGGGTAGCAGGCCGGACTCAAGTCAAGTCAAGTCCGTTCCCGGTGGCGCCTTGCCTTTAAGCTCTTCTTAGAGAATTACAAGAAGGGAAGAAGAAATATTTCAAAATAATTGGTATTGGCCCTTTTAAAAAAACCAGTTACTTAAAAAAAAAAAAAAAAAAAATTGGCTCTAAATGTTTTTATTGTTTCAGAACTATCATCTTGAGTAAATTACTAAACATTCATGAGAGACACAACCTGTCTAAGGAAGGCTCAGGAGAAGACTTCATATGAAGAAGAAGTCATGATATATAAATGAAAGATGTCTTAAATATTTTTGACTCGATTTGAAACAAAAATATTATAGAATACTAACTCTTGATTAGTAATTCAGGTTTTGAACAGTAGTTTTCAGTTTATTTCATTTAATTGGTACTATTTCAGGCAGGACTATATCTAATATCAAAAACAATTATGCAGTCCGGGTTGGCAATACAAGGAATTCGCAAAATGAAGATAGCATAGATAGAAAATAATCTTTTTCACCATACTATTAAACTCTCCAGCTTTAGCTTCTTCTATTATTTTTGGTGGAGATATTTTTATGATTTTAATTTTCAAGATTTAAAGTATAAACATTTTCCTGAACCTGAAGGAGAAAATGAAACATTTTAAAAATTAGGAAAAGTCAATGTCTCAAAGAAATTTTAAAATATAGAGAAATAAATAAATTATTCATTTAAAATATAATCAGGATACTGATAAATAACATCACTTAATATTCTAATGAAAAATACAGAACATAGATAAAAATATAAAAACACTTTGAGAAAATATCAGTCCTGGAAAAACTTTACATAATATAGATATTGAAAGTATTTTTAATTCCATAAAAATGTAACAAAACACTAGATAGGCCAAAATCCTAACAAACTAATCAAAAGAAATATCAATAATATATACAATACTATTGGTTGGGTGACCAAGAGATTCCTTTAGGTCCAATAGTATAAAATTTTACGGAACAGCTTTCTGAAGTTCTAACATTTGCATGAAAAGTTGGCTCCCCTTCACACTTAGATCGCATTAACTGGATACTAGTATTTACTTTAGAAAGATTATAAACAGGTGAAATGTCTATTGCTGGACCAGTCTTAGTTTGGAAGTATAAAGGACGAGTAAAAATTACAGTAACTTTAAAAGGTTCAATGCATTTGAAAAGGCGATTTAATACATTTAATATATAAGAATCCATTTTTTTGATGCCATCTGTCATCCTATCCTGCCAATAATTTGCACATAAACTATCAATAATTATTAAACTGACTTCTTTTTTAGAAAGGAGAAGAGTTTTTAATAAATGGAATGTGACATACATAGTTTCACTATTATAAACATTCATTATAGTCAGACGTTTTAATGAAATTTCTGTAATAGTTTTGACAATGTCCTGTTTATTGGGTAAGGTGGCAGGTATGGTTTCTTCTAAAAACTGTACATAAAAGTCGCCAAATGCACTGGCATTAAAATGCAGATCAGTGTTTAAATAAAGAACACCAGCTTCCAAACCACCCAATTGTATGTCAAGGAAACTTTTAGGAAGGATGCATTTCTTGGTAAGTTCTTTCATCAGAAAAGTTTTACCTACACCACTGTCACCAAAAACTTCAATTACTTCTTTTGCCTGGGGTCCATGTGGGAATAAATTGGGTTCCAAATTAATTAATGATGGTCTGTCTTGTAGCCTACCAATTCTTTGAAGAGCATTTTCAGAAACTATACGCTGTTCACTAGTCATTTTATTTTCAGTTTAGAAACAAGCAAATAATTGGCATTACAGTTTCATTCAAAAATATTCTTTTCACCGATTATTGAATGTTCCCAAATCATAAAAATATAAAAATACATACGACTCATTCAAAAGTACCTATTGACATGTCAACAAACCCTTATCAACACACCGGCTTATGAATAGAACCTACTTTATGTTATGAAAAGGTTATAAACAAACTGGGTGGGGCACCCAAAGTGAGTGTTATTTACTTATTTTAGTTATTCTTCAAATATAATTTGTTGTTATATGTATTCATGTTGTTCTATTATTTTATAGTTTATTTTTAATATATGAAAATTCATTCATTTACAATAAATCCGGATCGGTTGGCGATCCTGTCTAATTTAAATCGCAGTAACTTTTTTCTTTCTAAATAATCAATTTTAAGGAATACTTTGTTGAATATATACTTATGTATAAAATACAAAAGACTTCTAGGAATTGCTGATTTTATTTTTTTTTTCCCGAATTCTTCCTTCCTAAGTTCATTGCGGAACGCCTTCAATACGACCTTATTTCTTCATCTATCTCTTCAACATTATAAATATATGATATTTGAATCGCTGTATTTAGGTGATATATTGTGAAAGATCATAGTCTGAGTATATATATATATATATATATATATATTATTTTTTTTTTTTTTTTTTTTTTTTTTTTTTTTTTTTTTTTTTTTTTTTTTTTTTTTTTTTTTTTTTTGGCACTTCAGGTAATTCCTTTTCTCAATCGCATGGAAAGATTTTCCTCATATTGTAGTCAAGAGTAATTTTTCTTTCGAGCCAGGACTTGAAAACAAATTACTTATTAAGCCGTGGCGTTATTTCCTTCTCGGCGGGTGCGATTCGTCTCTCCTTGGGGCGCGCCCCTATCCGCAGCACCCATTCAGGACCAAATTTTAAATAGAATTAATCAAAATTACGCAGGCATTGATGACCTTAGGGTTTTATGCCTATAAGCCCAAACAAACAAACAAACAAACAAATTACTTATTTATATAAAGAACTAGCTGAAAGTGCCTGTACTCCGCTACGGTTTAATATCATTAGGATTAAGGAAAACGTAAATTAGTAAAAGTTAAGCTTAACGTTGATAATTATTATTACATAAATAAACCTAAAGAATTCCATTCTTAGAATAATTTCTATAAGTAAATTTGACAATTTGCAAAATTAATTTTATATTATTTTGATAGTCCTCCAGTGAAGCTTCGAGGCAGCACTACCATCTTACCCAGCTCCGATACCTGACCATCAGCTTCTGTTATGGCATCCTTCAAGTGAATATAGTCCCCACTTCTCATTTTTTGTTTCTTTCGAATAAAGTTTAGTGTTTCTGTTTCTATTTTTCCTTACATATCAAGCACAAATTGGTTGAGGAGATTACGAAAGTAAAATAAATAAGGTCTTTCGCCTTCTCGCTCCATCAACATATAGACGTAAAAATCAGCTGCAGACAGTTTTCTTAAGTGGTGTATTTGTGTTTGGGTCACGCAGAGGGGATATTAATACTGTACCCATCTTCTCCATGGCAGAAAATGAGATGATACTGAAGAGAATCGTACGCTCGATAGAACTCACTAATTCTTATCAGTCGAGAATAATGTCTCGCTTTTCAAACACTTGGCCAACAATCAAGAAGGTAACTTCGTTGGAGGTAAGAGTATTGTAACGTCCTCAGTAAGCATTTGAAGGCTTTTTGTCAGCACTGATAACTACCTGGAAATCTTGTAGATCTTTGGGCACAGACTCAACAGCAGCTCTGAAGTCCTTGATATACTTGTTATGTTGATGAACAATTTTCTGGAGTTGGCCTACCAATGCACGCTTCACATTCTGAAATTAACCACAGAAAATGTCTCTTTCATGGTTGTCATCACCAAAAAATTTTATCTGAATAATAGACAGCTGCTTTTGTGTTCGAGGCACCAAACTCCGTATTCTGTGCTATACATGTCCTTACACCTTAAATGTTGGCATGAAATGTCCCTCTTTTATCTCTTTTGCTCCAAACGACGTCATTTGGAAACAATCGTTCTTTTTCCAAATATTATTTAGAAAATGCTCAACCTCAGGATGTTCGTAAGTAAGGAGGTTGTGCAAGAGTTCAGCATATTCTTGAAATGGAGGAAGTTGGACTTTCCCGTTACGGCAGCACATGACAGGGCTCTCGTCCTTCCATTTTACATCATAACACCCATTGCAAGTTGACCGTAGTCCAATATCGACTGTTTTATCTTTTGGATATTCAGTTTTTGGGTACTACTTGTAACCTGAATGCTTCTTCACTGTCCATGACTGCAACCTTTCCATTGAAAGTCTTTTATCATGTTTTGTTACAGCTACACGTTTAACATGAGGATTATTTTCTGAGTATTTTTTTGAAGACTTTCTATGGATTTCAGGATGGGTTTTGTTATACTTCTTTGTACTACAGCCCCTCTATGTATATTTGGGTGATCCTCAGTATATGTGTGTACAACATTTCTTTTAACTTCGGGTTGGTTCTCATTATGTTTGTTAACCGCTTTTCTGCTAATGTTTTTCCAGGATAATTTTTCCTGTATTTTTTAACAACTTACCTGTTAACCTCTACATGTGCTTGACTGTATTTTTGCAGCCGATTTCCTTAGTTGTTTCTTGTGTACTAAATCTCTGAATCATTTCCTGCGTTATTCTCATCTGAACTGAGAACAAAGGTAGATTGTTGGTTCAAAGAATTAAATTCATAAAGGCTGGGTACAACTTGTTCAGATTCGAGAAATACAACATGGACCTGGTTGAGAAAAGTCGATTTGAGAAGGGCCAGGTACAGAACAATTATTTTTATCTTATCAAGCTAAAGGAGGAATAGTTGGGGAAGAAGCTACTGGTAAAGTAAGGTTGGTGGGTACATCCAAGTGGCCTTCCGTGTCATCACCCGAGAACATAAGTCTTTTAACCTCCTCAACTTCCTTTTCACAGCAGGCTAATAGTCCCGAAACTCAAACTTGTAAGGGTACACTCTGCAGCCAACATGAGTTTACAGAAAGCACCATATAATAAGCTTTCCACATGCCAGTATCGTATTTTTGTTTGTTTACTACAATAAAGAACTTAATTTGTGGTCAAAGTGTGCGGTTTAGGCATCTAACCTATTTTTTTAATTTAGCTTATCACCATATACCCTATGACAATAAATCTATTATTATTTGCCCAATAAAATCAAATGAGTACTTTTATTTTACACCTTTGTAGTACCGATACAGGGCAAACTACTTAGAAAATAATTGTTATCGTTCATCTAACATCTTATAAGAAGCAACGTACTAAGTTTCATGTTAATTAAAAGAATTTCCTATGCGTGAGAAATCGCGTTTTTCGCGAATTACACGCGATCCAGACCGAATTTTTTAAAATCCTTTCTTAGCGAGCACCTACGGTCCTAGACGAAGCCACCATTTCATTCCAATCCGTTCGGTGGTTTTTAAGATTTCGTGTTAAATGAGTGAGTGGTATTTGACAAATATATAATAGATAAAGTAATATCTTTTGATACAAGCAATTTAAATTTAGACCTTTTTCTTATGAAGAGCTAGAATGTAGGCTAAAATATCTTTACAATTAAATATATGCTATGAAGACATAGTTCATAGAGTCCTGTTGTTTTTATAATTACTTAAAAAATAAGTGCAATACAAGATCATTGTTTTAAGACATAAGGGTATTATTATTTTTTTTTTTTTTTTTTTTATCGCATCACCCGACTTAGGAGTACGCTTGATCAATCACTTCCGAGATGTCTGTGCTTTCTTTTTCTTCCAATAGTTCCTCATTCTAACTGATCTCCTCTTCCTTTCCTCTTCTGATATCTGAATCGGTTTTCTGATGTTGGTCTTAGCTTGGAACATCTTAGTTTCGTCTTTGGTTATGGTCTTGGCTGTACCATTCTTCAACATACCTTCAGTAATCTGTAGTTCTTTCAGATCCTTTTCCACTTCTTTAAACCAATTGGGTTTAGTTTTCTTTTTGTAAAAGGAGTCATAGGTTTGTTTAGTTAGCCTGTCAGGATTCATTCGTAATATATGTCCATAGAAATCAATCCTCCTTTTTCTTATTGTGTCCGATAGTCTCTCCGACTTTATGTAGAGGGCTTCATTCCTGTAAAAACTTGTTTGTTATTTTGGAATTCGGGACCCATGATCTTCCTCAAAATTTTCCTCTCCTTGATTTCCAATTTCTCTATTTGCCCTTTCCTCCCCATGACTAGTGTCTCTGCTGCATAGAGTGCTTCTGGTTTAATTACTGAGCTATAATGCCGTATTTTATATAATGCCTGATTTGTTATAAGGGTCTTTATATAATAAAAAAGTTTATTTTTGGAGGGTGAAAAATAAAAGTGCCATTCTTCATGATTTTAGCGCTTTTGCTATTTAATAAAATTGAAAACTGTTTTTACCCTTGTGGACGCATTTATTTACTTTTCATGAAAAAAGGGATTGATTTTAATTTAGTCTTCTTCAAACGTTTCAAAGCTTTAGTAGAAATGATTCCAGTGGAAACTCGTATTCGGCCGATTTATCTTTATGACTATAAGCTGCTTTAAAAGGTGACGACTCTGCTTGAAAAATATGTTCAGTGTTTGGGATAGATGCTCTCTCTTGGTGGAAGGTATAATTATAGTTTTTGAAATTTCATATTTGCTTCAGAAGCTGGCTCAAGCTAGGGGCGGCCAAATATGTTTTTTAAGGATACATTTGAGATATACCATCAAGTTTGGGAGAAGGTTACTGGCTTTAACAGGGAAATGTTTTATGGATAAATGTGTTAATTTATGGTTATTTATTTTTATGTACTTCCAAAAAAAAAAAAAAAAAGAAGTAAATTAAGGGAGTTAGATCCAAAATTAGCTTTTACAGAGAAATTAAAAAAAAAAAAATATATATATATGAGAATTTCCCATGTGATTCACGCTCTTCCGTTTCCTGCATGTCATCCTCCCGTGCGATAGATATGGATGTCCTTCCCATGAAAACGTATTTTTTTTACTCATTACCCGACCGTGTGATGTAATGGCATTAAAATCTAGGTCAGTGAAAAGTCAAATTAATACATATACCCTTCAGAGTGTCGAGGTTCCGAAAAAAATCGTAAAGAAATAACTGCCTACCTTAAAATATAATTCACAATTTTAAATGTCATCGACCAGTTACGATGCAGTAGCCGCCACGCCCGGTACAATAATTATAAATCATTGAAAAAAAAAGCGTTCGGTAAATAAGCGTTATTATGACTGTAATAATATTAACAAAAAATATCCTACCATTGAATAGTCTCAGCATTCAAAAGCAATAGAATAAGAGAAAAGGATTAACACAAAACAAACCTGAAATTCAATGTGAAACGTAATTGAACCCCTCCCCTCCTCATTTTACGTGCTTATAACATCTCCAGTTGTCTGGGCCATTAAATAGCTTTTTTAAAATATATTATTATTATTATTATTATTATTAAAATTTTTACTACAAGCCAGCTAGCGGTGTAAAATTCCCGGGAATATAATGTCGAGAATATATTCTGTAAAAATGGAAGTAATGCCAATGTTATTTGCAAGGATAAAAAGCCGAATGTATGCTGATTCTTGTGTTGCTATTACTATTGTAATCGGTTGAACACAGCAGTTGTTATGGCCTTCAGAAATTGTTGATGAAATCTCAACTTCATAATTTTAACCTCCTCGAAAGGGGTAAACAATCAATATTTTTTTATTTTGATAAAATTTCACATATAAGGGTTTTATGTTGCGTTAATTCGAGAGTTGATGTCAGTTGTTCATGAAAAAAAGTTTCTACTGATTTACAGCGAATTTCCTCGGTATTTTGTCATTTTTGAGCACCCTAAAGCGGGGTAGGTAGTGTCTTGAGTATAACGAAAGTATTTTTATATCAAATAACTTACATAACTGCAATTAAATGTGAAAGAATCATTTCTCTATCTTGACTGAAAGCTGAGAAAAAAATAAAACTTGATTTTCATATTTTATTTTTTTCTCGGCCATTTTTTTCCTAATGCCCATTGGTGGCTATAACTCTAGTTTTGCACTATTATAGTTCCCTACTACCTACAAAAAAATCGGCATTCAAATCTGTGAGTTACAACTCCAAACGTCCCCTTGTTAGAATGTAAATTTTTTTCTAGGTCCTCTAGTCACTGTCACTCTCAATAGATTTAGGTTTTTGGATCTGGACTTAACGTCCTCATTGGAAATAAACAGATTATTTATTTTTCAATGTTTTAAATAATTGAGT
>RCWM02000185.1:1800000-1967500 GCA_003667255.2 Euschistus heros | reverse complement strand
AAAGCAAGAAGAAACAGTGAAGTATCTTGGATGCACATTCTCGGGGGAGCTAATATTTAAACGAGGATTCGGTGACAAAGATTAATAGTAATTTGGACAAATTAATAACGTCCAGTTTGCTCAAACCCGAACAAAAACTTAATATTGTTAATCAATATTTGTTTCCGGGTTTCACATACCCTCTTCAAACAGCACCCCTGACGAAGCTGCATCCTTCTCTACTTGATGGAATCGATACAATGATTCGGAGAAGTGTCAAGTCCATTGTTGGTCTTCCAGCGAATACATCGACGGCGATGCTGTATGCACCAAGGAGGTTTAGAGGATTGGGACTGATGCGTTGTCAATGGGAGGCCCCTCTTCAGCATTGGTCTATCGCCCAGCGACTGTCCAACGTGCCGGATGCTCTGTTCCAATCTATCTTTGATTATACAGCGGAAATCTCCGAGTGCGCTGATAGATTGGGTGTTGATCAGGGGTACCGGAGTCTGAGAGCTCTACGGCAGTCGCTGAGAGAAAATGCCTTTGAGGAGTGGGCCAGTTGCAGGTGGCAGGGCGTTGGTGTACGACACTTTAAAGAAACCCCAAAAGCTAATAGTTACATATACGACAAGAAGGTGCTATCCGGGTCTGAATGGGCCAACGCCCTTAAGCTTAACATTAACTACGCACCCCTGCGTGGAGTCCCAGGCGTCAGCGAACAGAAGAGAGAAGTTGGGTCCCTTTGTCGCAAATGCGGCAGAGAGTCTGAAACACCAGCACATGTGCTGGGAATTTGCCCCAACAACTCCCTCCTTATAACACGCCGTCATCACAGAGTTAAAAAGGAAATAGTGAGGCTCCTTGAAGAGAAAGATTTTGCCTGCTTCGATGAGGTGTATTGCATCGATACCGATGGATCTACACGATACGCTGATATCGTTGCTTTTTCACGAAAAGGAAATTCAGCGGTGATTCTGGATCCCACGGTTAGATTCGAAAGCAACGATCCGGATCAAGCAGGTAAAGTGGAAAGGGAAAAGAAGGGAATATATGACAAATGCATCCCTTTCCTTAAAGAAAAGTTTCGCGAGACTTTCGGCGAGAGAGAATTCCACGTGAGAGGCCTATGGTTCGGAGCTCGCGGAACTATACCTAATAGAACAAGGAGCTTCATGGAAGACCTGGGAATTGACATGAGGGATGTGGCTGTGTTAGCGGAAAATATTATATTGGACTCCCTGGGAATAATCCACCACCACATATATGGTTGATTATCCTAGTTTTTATAGTAGTTATTATTATTTTTATTAGTTATTGATATTAGTTATATAGTTATTGTTATTGTTATTAGTTATAAAGTTATTGTTATTTATGCGAATAGTTTTATATTTATTTTATATATTATATTTTATATTGTTATCAATAAGGTTTATATTATCTTGTTAATATTTTAAATTTTGATTTAATTTTATTTTATATTCCGCATGGATTGATCATTTTAATATGTAGATTCTTATATTTTAAAAATAATGACTATTACAGGTTTTTTTTTTTTGGTATGTCATATTTGGATTGATTAAGTATGCTGTGTTTTTTTGCAACCCATTTAAAATGGGCAGCACCACTTAATAAAGTGTTTCTCTCTCTCTTGGTGTTTTATATATTTTTATTTGTTATATCAATTTAAGTGATAAAATTTCAGTATGCATATTTTGTGAATGCATTCTTTGTCATCCATAATACTTATTGCCCTAAAGTGAGATAGATTGTATAATTATTTCAATAAAACATATCAATTTAAAAATAAATGTGAGAAAGTATATCATAGGTTTCATGTTTTCTTATTTCCACTTCCCTTGAGAAAATATAGCAGAAATTAACATCATAAGTTTCAATAAGGATTCTGTCTTATATTATATCCCATATAACATGGAGAATGGACAATGTGAAAATAATCACAGATTAAGAGGTAAATGACATTATATAATTGTAAAACTATTGGTGTAATGTTATAGATTAATGTATTTTTAAACATTTTTAGAAGTCTGATGATGGAGCATTGTCTCCGAAACATGTAGCTGCAAATGTTAAATAATTAAATAAATAGGAGTTATGTGAATTAAATACTTAAGGATTCTGTCTTTTAAATATTTATAATTTGTTATTTACACTCCCCTCACATCACAAAGTTTATCAGGAATTAACATTACTGGTGGTTTAGCATTATATTAATTTTCATTAAATATAAAATTAATTCAAAATTGATTTAGTGTCTTATGTTTTGACATTTTCTTATTTCTCATTTTAATATCATAAGGTAAACAGAAGTTGATATTACTTTGAACAGGGATTTAAAGTTTCTCCGTAAATAAATGAGAATAACCTTTCCCCTCGAAAAGTAGCGACTTAAACACCGAAATAAATCGGAAGAAGGTAAGAATCGATAAAAGGTATTCTCGGCGGGCGTAGGAGCTGCCTCCTCTTAACCCGACCGTTACCATTAGATGTATATAAACAATGCCTAAAAACGGGCAAATTCGGCCGTATTCGGATAATAATGGAACGTACATCTCTCATTAAATACTTAATCTAAAAACCTATGAAGTCCATTTTTCGGAAGAATTTGGAGGTTTTCTTTAACACGCAATAATGTACTCGAAATAACCTGAAAGTTACTCCAAATATCCTTGTTTTATAAAATCCTTAATTATTCTACTAATAAAACCATCACTACTTATTTTTTCTTAGTTTGAATAGACTTGTATGAACTAGAAAGCAATTGGATTATATGATAAACGACAAATATAAAATGTTGAGTAACCAATGTAAGAAAATCATAGTCTAAAGTTTTTGTTAGTTTTGTAGGTTAGATTTTATATTCACATATTAATTTGTTATATTTAAATGTATAATAACATAATGGGGTACTATATCATACCAAGACGTACTATTATACATTCTAAAAACTTTTAAATCGCCACTTCGGAAATTTTGTCGCTTAGATCTTTTTTAGGCGGAGCCATTCAATTATTAGTAAAATAAAAAAAATAAAAAACTTACAGGAACAATCAAAATCACTAAATATGATTTCGTGCATTTTTATGTCAATTTTCATTACTTGTTTTTAATCTCAAACAGTAGTTTCGCTAGGTATTTCTGGAACATTCCTACATTTTCTTATTCCTAAGAGGTTAGATGATGGTTTAAAGTAGTCGAGGAATCAAATAAAAAAAAATTAATTTTTCGTACGTGTCGGGGAATTTGAGCCATTCGTCCCACTGTGCGCTGCCGAGAGCAGCACCAGAACTCACACTATCTGAATCTAATTTTTTTTTTTTAAATATCCAAAAGTTTTTTTTTCTTTTCTACTTCGAACCGGCATACAACATTTAACAAGTTCTACAAATTATTAGTTTTCGTTGAAATGAACTTGATGGAAGAATGTTATTTCAACAATCGTTAGGGAGTAGAAAAGCGGGAAATTGTTTTCTGATCTACTGAATGTTTACTCGGAAAAAGTGTTCACACGTAAATTAACATTATAAATAAATGATAAGAAAACCGAAGTATTTAAAATATTTACGAAAGCACGTTTTAGAGGCGCAGTCACAGAAAATAGATATAAATAAAATGTTTGTTTACTCCCAGTATATTCTTTGTTTATGAAAAATGTTTATTTATTTACTTGCAGACGGAGCTGAAATGTTTGTGAACAATGAAACGATTTTTAGTTTATGTATATTTTTGAAATGTACTTCTTCAGTTGTTATTTTAAGACGTGGACTGATTTTAGACACGGTGTTATCTGATTTTAAAGCAAGTTGAATCCTTGAAGATTGAAATATTTTCGAAATAACAATACGTTTAGTGATGTTATCATATAATAAAATTCTTCGAAATGCGGTTTTTATATAAAAGATATGCTTTTTGAATAAATATAATATAAAATTGAGCAAGATTTTATCACAGTTCTGTCCTCTCTGAACGGTGGATTTATAAATGTCCTTCCATAATAAACTGTTTTTATTTAATAATTTCTGTATTCATTACATAAATTTAAAGTATTAATACTTATAATATTTACGTTTATATGTAGTGAACAAATATGATGAATTTATAAGTATTCTGCTGTACGTATTGATTTAATCTATGATTTCATATATTTTATTTTCAGATCCAAAATTTTCTTATTGATATTTAAATCATGATAATATTTTTAATTTTAAACAGGTGCAATTTTTTATTTACAATGGAATTAATTTATTTTTGATAAAACACCAACAAACAACTACGGAAACACTAAATTTTAAAATTTTTGTTTTTCCACAATATTAAAATTATAATACTTTTACTTAAAACACATTTTTGTTTTATTTACAACATTTATTTATTTGAATATGTTCAAATTAAATAATTTATTTAAATCTGTTTACTAATGGTCCTCACTCATCTTTTGTTGTTATACTTTCATTTTATTAATTTTTCTCATTTTTTCTTTTTTTCTTTTAGTCCTTGAAGTGTTAGCCGAAATGTGTTTGGACAATAAATTTATCTTCTGTGACGCACACAAAAACATATTATTTTCTATTTAATTATGGCCAACCATTTTACACCATATGA
The DNA here is from genome assembly GCA_003667255.2 of Euschistus heros. Lineage (NCBI taxonomy): Eukaryota > Metazoa > Arthropoda > Insecta > Hemiptera > Pentatomidae > Euschistus > Euschistus heros. The sequence goes on along the minus strand of RCWM02000185.1, from coordinate 1,962,898 downwards.
TTTTATTTCAGCCTGTTTATTCAATAGATAAATATCCATACGTCGAACTGTTAATTATTTAAGTAGTTCCTCTATTTTCTAAGTCTGCAGGTTCTCATAATTTATATTAAAGAATAATTATGTCAATACTTTGTTTTTTCACTAAAGTATGTTGACTCGTGGATAGTTTATCTGATTGTGAGTCAAACTTTAATGCTCTTAAAGACTTTAGATAACGTAACGGCTGTGCTATTAGATAATTATTTAAAATGGTTTTCGAAACGTTAAAGAAAAAAATATGTAAATCATAATGAAATTTTTATAATATTCCCCTTGACTCATCCCGACAAATATATCCTAAATTTGAAAATGTCGATTTTTACATTCACCTTTTTACATTAAGAAGACTAAATATTAATACAACACATTAAATAACACTGTCCAAGTTGAAACTTTAGAAGTGGATGTTTACATGTGAGGTTACTGGGAAGAGCTATCGATAAATGTGAAACTCGAAGTAAATCGTTGGAATCGATCTCGTAGTGCATTGCAATCCGCACCAATTTGGTGGAGCGCTTCGTCGATACAGATACCAACAAAAAACTAGAGGTCCATAGAAAAAGTAGCAATGGCTATGACAGAACTACATTTTTAGTAATAACTATCTTTGATTGGTCTATTAAGCGCTTGATAATTGAAAATTAGAAAAACTGTTGGTACCGTTCCAGCCCCTACGCGCGCCCAGAATACCTTTTATCGATCCTAACCTTTTTTTTCTCTCTATCACTCTCTCTCTTTCCTTGCCTTTTCAGGCATACGGGGTCATTATCGATTCTAACCTTGTTCCGATTTATTTCGGTGTCGTTAGTCGCTACTTTTCATTTCAGGTTATTCTCCTTCATTTACGGAGAAACTATAAATCCCTGTTCAAAGTAATACTAACTTCTTTTTATCATCTCATATTAAAATGAGAAATAAGAAGATAATGAAGTGAAAATAAGAAAATATCAAAATATAAGATACTAAATCAATTTTGAATTAATATTATATTAAATCAGAATTAATATAGTGCTAAACCACCTGTAACGTTAACTCCTGATAAACTTTCAGTTTACAAATCACGACACTTCCTTGTTTTTAATTTGTTGAAGAAGCAATAGGAAAACTGAGAATATATCATAATTATTAAGGCAGATTGGAGTTACAACTTTAAAGGGGCGGTATGAGCACTACATACAGTGGAGGGGAGAATTGGGCGGAGCCTATCGATATGGCGCATGCGCATTAATAACACAATCCCCTCTCCAGCCTCCGTCCCTGTCGCTCCTGCCCCCTGGCGGTATGCTCGCCAACTATTGCTCTTTTCATGTAGCCAGCCAGGGCCTTTCTATTTTAAGCCTTGCATTCCAAGCCTTTCGAAAGCAGTGACGCAAACCTGCTCCCCTGTTACCACACTCGGATCTCGTTTCAACACAGAACAAAGCTTAGGTAAGCAGTCGTTTCACACAGCTGCTTGCTCTACTGTGCTCGAATAGCTTCGGAAAAACAGCTCATAATGACCGTATGAAATGTTATCCAGTTAGTAAAAGTAAACCTTCGAAATAGCTTTATGCTTTAATTAGTTAGATCATGAGAAGATTCCTATAGGTGGACAATTTCAAAAAACTTAATCCGGAGTTTTTGCTTAGTGTAAATATTGTACCAAGTAAAAGATGTTCACACACTTTATGTATTTTGTTTATTTTATTCATTTACTAATAAACATATTTTTTGTTCGCTATTTTTGTCACTAAAGAAGGTATGAATGAACCCACATTTATCATTACTTTTTACTGCCCTTTCGAAAACTGAATCTCCCATAATTGATTTAGTGCTGAAGCGTTATCAATGCCTAGAAAGTCTCTAACGTTCCTCAAGGCAATCTACAACCTGGTACTAAATAGATTAATCCTAGGGCTGAAGGAAAGAAGTTACGGTTTATCACATAGAAGGAGTTATCATAGCTTTTACTGTCCTATTATTCTAACCAAATAGGGAAGTTCGAGATACATTCCCTGGACACACCTATAAATATCAGATGGCCCAGGCCGGACTCGAATATAAGTATCAACTGAAATAAAATCTATATCTACTTCAAAAAGGACTACAGCGCTTTGTTTTGCTAAGAACGTTGTTTGCCATTACGAAGTAATTATGGAATGTAATAATTACCAAGATTATTGGGAAATCAGTTATGAGTAAGATTAATTTGTTTTTCACGGAAATGATATAAGTGAAATATTAGATAGAAGAATTGAAAATGATCCAGTGATAGATAGTGAAGATATTAATATGATAAGATAGCGAAAAAAAAAAAACTATTAAAAGGACTGAAACATAGAGATTAAGAGAATACTGAAGTGCCTAATTTAACACTCGGAGACCACTACTTCGGAAAGAGAATACAATTATCAATATATTTTTGAATCTGATGGAAGCTAAATGTTTTTCTATAAACATTTATTGTTTTTCCTATTGATTTTTTAAATATTATTATACTGAATAAGGAACTAGAATATATCAATGAGAGTTGAGAATAACAGCTATTATTATAATTATTTCTGAACCAATATGTTTCTGATAGTAGAGACTTTAGGCTAGCCTTCACGGCTGAGTGCTGCCGCCTTCCAGTTTTTGACACGAAGTAATTGAGTCAGTACCAATACCATTTTGCAATCGCAGTTATGCAGTTATTTATAACATCTATAAAAATACAAATCGTAAATTAATGTTGTCTTTAATTAATGGTGATATGAAAAAGAGAAGGCCTTTCCTATGTTCTCGGCAATAATGACGGTCAATTGGCTCTTCATATATACTTGAATTTTTATTTTCAGCGAATATCTAATTCTTTTACCAATTTAAAATTTATAGATTTATCAGGATTATTATTTTGGCTGAATAGTTGGCAGGCAAAAAGACCAGCGAAATGGCGTTCGAACCTGAGAAATCAAGTTGGACACATGGAGTCGATTTTTTACACGGTAGGATTTCTTCTTTGCGATCAGACCTTGTATAGTAATTTTTTCAGATGTCGGTACCACTTTGTTGTCGATTTTCTTTTTTATTTACAACGGTTTCTGTCATAATAATTAGATTAGTTAGGTTTATTTCAAAATAGTCTTATGGTTGAATATGAATTTGAAAACAGAAAAGTTAGCCCATATGCATTTGGTATCTGAAGTGAATAATCATAAAAAACAATGAAGTCCTGATCCGACAATTTTCTTATAGTTTTTCCACTATTTCTGAAAAAAAATGTCTCTGTGATCTGATGATTCCAGTATGTGTAAAGAAAAATATTATCTTTTAACTATCAATTATATAGTTCTGAAATCAGGACCTAAATATAATTTGAAAGTTATACTGATATTTTTGGGTTGGTGCAAAAATGCAGGTACAGTTTTTATATATCACAAAAAAAATATATTATAATTTTGTTTGGTTAGTAATGTTGAGTGCTCAATAGTTCTCTCAGTAGTTTTGCGAGAGTTTTCAAAAACTTTTTTTTGTAGTTTATTTTAGTTTTTGCGTGATCAACAACAGAAGGCCTAACTCGACCTTCCTTGATGTCTTCGAGAATAAAATCTCCAAAAAGAAATTTTCGCAACCACCGCTACTCTGCACATTCACTGATGCTTCCTTCGCCCTTAACGTTGTCACGTACAGTTTGGGCCTAACTTCTACAAAGTTTGAACTGAAAAATATAAATTTGACGAAAATCTTGTTTCGATATGGTGAATTTTAGAAGTCTTTACAAAATGTAACGCAAACGTATCTTTGAGGAAAAACAATATTAGTAACTATTGTTTGCAATCCATTTACTAGACTGGAGGATTATCTCTGTTTTCTTGGTAATCACTTGCCTAAACAAAATTAATATCCCTCCATTATTTTTGCATCAATCCAGTACAACAGTACCTATTCGTGCTTTTATTTGATTATACGAAAATAATTTGAAGAGGCGCAGACATTTTTTTTTAACCCTAAATAACTTTAGATCCGACCCCCATAAATAATGGATTTTTTTGTAATAAATACCCTTCAATGACTAAACTGTTTAAAAGTCATCCGATCATGAAAATGTATGGGCGCGGCCATGTTGGTAACGTCCTGATATTGGCTGAGATCAAAGTAATACCAATCTTCTATCCTGGATGAAATAAGTTGTTAATCTGCTTATGCGATATAGTTAAAGTAAATGCTGAATGCTAAACCACGGATTTCATCAGTTAATCTTCACTAGTTAGTAGTTCCATATAGTGCTGCTAACTTTCAATAGCGGACACGTTGGAAACTTCTCATTTCATGTACCTCCCATTAGGTCATTCCCTCTGATTAATAGTAGATGCATTCGCTTTATAGTGAATAAAGAATAAATCGAAACTTCTACTATCTTCAGTAATGAAATGGCTAGCAATTGTATGGGAATAAAATATGCGATTGTTAAAATTAAAATTAATTAATATTTTAGTTCCATATTAGATAATCTATACTCTGTAGATCTGTAGATCTTGAGAAGTTATAATACAAAACCTTCTCGATTTAACTACTAACTATTGGTTTTCAATAACGCGTTATCTAAATATATAAGTTTCGTACTAACGACGCTAGATCGCGTTACTTGTTCTCAGTTACGGGCAAGCAAAACTTTTGTTTTAATATCAATTAACTATATATACTTATAGTTAAAATTAAAAAATCAGCCAATTAGGACATTGGCTTTGAGTTTGTTGGTTCTCACAATTTTTTTGGGAAAGTGGGAGATATAACGGACTAGTTAGAAGCTATATTTTGTTGCTTTACTATCTCCAATTCTTGATTCACTTGATTCAATTTAAACGAAAGTGATATGTGATGATTCCATAAAAAGAATGAAGGAATATTTAAATTTGAACTCCCCTTGGGAACTTAAAAGATTTCTGAAACGTGTTGGATATTTTTTTATAGGAGTGTGTATGTATATATACAACAATTTGCTTTAGTGGTAATAATTTTAATATATAGCTATGAAAAAAATTACAAGCTTTTGATTGAATGATCTCATATATTAAGGAAATAAACTCCGTAAATAAAATTATCGTTTAAATATTAAATCATATAAAAAAAATTTAATATTAATTTACAATATGTAATTGTTAAATAAAGGTATAAATAGCTTTTAAAAAAAGGTTTACCAATCGTAATGTTGGTAGTATCAAGAACCCCATAGAGAGGCACCCCAGGTGCGTACGGTTGGCAGGACTGGATCCCTCCTCCCCTTGGGTTTGACCTACTGCCTCTGCCCCCTGAAGTAGGACAGCCTGCCTGTCTCTGTCAGCTTAGAGTCATTAAATAAAGAAGCATTCATGGTTTGGTTCTTGATTTATTACATATATTTTTGTCGTATTCTCCTACGTTTTAATAAATAAAAAAAGTATTAACATAGAGTCGTTTTTAAAACCAAAATAAATTCTCTCTTGCCGGCACTCGCAAACAAGGAAAATTCTTACATGTTATATATATATATATATATATATATATATATATATATATATATATATATATATATATATATATATATAAAATTATGTGTCCATAAGAAATAAAATGAAATTAACTACATTAGAATAATATTAAATTATTAATTAATCTGTTGTATCATTCGTAAATATAGTTGTGATCACTGTTTGATACACACAATAAATAAAACATTAATACTTTATTACATACATATGTAATTAATTATAATATCCATATTATAACTTATAATTAACAATAATTTGTTTAACTTAAAATGTTTTATAAAAGTGAAAACAAAACTACGATATCGAAGTAAAATTGCATTACTGAATATGTACATTACACCTCATATTTTCTTAAAAAACTTTTTAAAACTTTTTTTTATTTTTTATTATCGATGTTTATCTAATTACAATTCATGATTTCATTTATTGGTAGACGCGGTGTCAGTAAAGGTAACGCCGTATAAATGAGAGTCTGGTGTAGTTTTTACCAAGAACAAATACGATGATCCTAATTTCATCCTAATTTAAGTGGTTATAAAGACAATACTAAAAAAAATCAGAAAGTTTTAAACACTTTAGTAATTGAAGGGTATTCATCACAAACAAATAGAAAATATATGCTATAAAACTAGCCTTTTATGGACACCCGGCCCGCATGAATTCCAAAAGATTAACCAACAGGATTTTCACAGTGGCAGGTAGAGGCAAGCCCTCCAAGAACAAATGGATCTCATCAGTGAATCCAGTCATAATTGAAACCAGTCAGATCTGGAACAAGTAGGGATCTCACTGGATAAAACACAAGACCGACTGCAGTTCCTGCAGGCTGGCCGACAGGGGGTTTTCCCAGTGTCTCTAACCTGTAAGAAGACTACAGGGACCAAATGGACAGAGTAGAGAAAGCAGACATATAGTCAGAAAATGAAGGAATACTGGAAGAGAAAGAAGAAGATCCTCACCGAAGAGTAGATACGAGCCTGTAAAAAATGCTATTGAAAATAGCGTTATTACATATTTTTTGGTTATAAAGAACCTTTTGGATTTAGATACATCCAACATAAAATTTGTGGACTACACCCAAATGTTATTCAGTTAATACCGACAAAACAGAATTCTATACGGACGGTAGTAAGAACAGCGAGAACGTTGGATGCGCATGGTTATTGAAAGCACAAAATAGAAGAACCATAGAACATCAATATAAACTAGAATCGTACTGTTCGAATAACCAAGCCGAGAAATTTGCTGTTTTGAAAGTTACAGAATACATAATTAACGAACCTCAAAAGACAAACGCACATATTACGATACATACAGACAGTAAAATTTTAATAGATTCTGTTAATGATACAGACACTCATGGCTATTTGACTGACCAAATCAGACGATATTTAATAATCATTGTGGGTTGCCTCATCAAAGTCACCAAGTTTATGCAGATTTATACCTCGCATTACACACAATAATTACAAACACATACAAAGTAACAAATACAAACTAACACAACTAATGACAGAACACGGTAACACAAAACAGTATCAAAAACTATTTAACATAATTCGATCTGATATATGTAATGAAGACGGATAGATTCAAAATTTTAGACATGTACTTTAGGAATGTAAATCATTTGATCTAATAAAAAGTATTATTCTCAAATATGGAACATGGCCAGAGACAGAACAAAATTTGTTTTCTAAATTTTAAGACTGACTTACTGACATTTATACGACAGATCGGCTTAGACAAACTGACTAATGATGGGTAGCTAAGGTAGTTTCTTGTTGGCTTTTTTTTTCGTTTCTTTTTTATGGATTTTGTTTAAATATGTTTCGTTAACTTATTACATTATGTTTCAATAACTAATCGTGCTAAGCTTTGTACTTTATATTCATACAACTAGTATGCCTGTAAGGCATGGAACATAAAATACATAAATAAAAAGTCATATGGGGGTACCGTATAAGGAAAATAATTAAAATTATATATATATTATATAAGTTATTATATAAGTTTTATATATTTATATATATATATATATATATATATATATATATATATATATATATATATATATTTAAGTTATGGATCACTGAAGAGAGAAGATTTGCCTGGTTCGGATACGACCCCGGTGGCCTAGTTGGATAAGGCGCCACGCTAGAGAGGTGGAAACTTGGGTTCGAATCCCGACCGGGTCAAATCTTTTCTCTTCAAAAATAAAAATAATATATTTAATAATATTGATTTATATCAAGAAAAATTATATATATATATATATATATATATATATATACCACAATTTATCGATAAATTGGGGCCAAATTAAATAAATTTATCGATGAAATGGGGGCCATTTCCATGTAAATGCCAATAATACCTCTAGACCTTTTTACATGAAAAAGGAAATGCAAAAAAATAAAATAGAATAATGAATAAACAAATAAAATGGATTTAAAATAAATGAGTTTACCAGAGCAAGGAGTTTCTAATGACTGATAGTATTGTCAATCTTTGTTACAAATCAAATTAGCAGTTGTGTTAGAAGCACACTCTCAGTGGCGTAATTTTTTTTGAAGATTACATTATTACTGATCGTGAGATAGTCACAACGACATTATTCGCCCGATTACATAAACAAGACTGACTGTGGATAGCATACTTAGAATTTGGTGAGTGGTATTGAAAATCATGGATATTTATCAACTTTCCAGAAGGCCTCTTAGGCGCGATGCACACTGAAGAAACTTGTTTCATGAAACTGATTTCATGTAATGAGTTTCAAGAAAACTGTTTCATTGGAACGTGCACACAGAAGCAAAATTTTTCCATCAGTTTCGCGATGGATTCTGACGACGATGTGCTTGTGTTGAAATGGTGGCTAAGAAATATGAAACTGCTACTGTTTCAACCAATTCTACTGGAAATGTATCTGCCATCAACGCTAATTTCTTTTTTCATCTGCATCGGGATATCCTTCCGCCATCTTAAAAACAGTTAAATCGTTAAATATTTTTAAAAAAGTGTCCTTATAAGAACAACAGTGGCGGAAGTCCACCATATTAAAACCTTTACATAGTTTAAAATAGTATCCTGGAGGACAACATTGGCGGAGTTATCCTTCGGATAACTAAAAAACCGTTAAAAACATATTATCCTTAAGGACGAAAAAAACCAATAATATTCCGCCATCTTAAAACAGCATCCTTAAGGTTCGAAAAATAATTCTAATTGTGGAAGGAGAGAGTGACCAAGGATGTCCTTCTGCCTCAAAAAATCGCCAGATCCAGGCAGATCTGTAAAACAGTGTGAAATTTAAGCTACAGTAACCGTGAAGTAATTCCTTAATACTTCAAAGTTTCATGAAACGCTGTGTGCACCAACCTGTGTCAATCTTATTTATCTTTTGCAAGCAGCTTCAGTTTCATGTTTCATGAAATTGGTTTCGTAAAACATGCACCGCACCTTCGGCGTATATTGTTATCTGCAGGGTTAACTTAAGAGGCCACGTTTTTAATTTAAAAAATGTAGGTAGTATAATAGTTTTGTATATCTTAATTTTTAATATTCTGGACAGTAAGCACCAGCTAAGTAGTTTAGCTACCGATAAATAATAAGCAAATCCAGCTTTTAAGCCTACATTTTCTCTTGAAATTTATTTTTCCTTCATATTGTAGACCCTATATATTTAAATTGTTCTACGTATCCAAATATAGGGGTTATATTATGTCAAGATGTAGAATTAAAATAATTCCAAACATATCAAATCTTTACCCTTCTTAAAAGATGAAAAACTGTTCGTCGTTGACAATTACTCTAACATTTACTAGACAAGCGTTCAAAGCTCCCAATTAATTAAAAAAGACATATTTATATGGCAGTAATTAGAAGCATTAGGTATATAAGGAGCTGAGCTTTAGGGCTACACTAAACCTTCCAATTTTTATAGTATCCAATCCTTACAATCCAAAATCCTTCGTAATATCCTCAACGCTGCTTATTATGTCACAAATAAACTTATCCGTTACGATCTAAATGTCCCATATGTTGCAGAGATACCTGCCCTTCCATGACAAGCAATATACCCACTTGAATCCACCAACCTCACAACTTCTCACTCGATTCACGATAACACTCCGACTTTTTAATGAGGAACATTTATGGAAGTTCAACTATAAGTATAAGTAAGTATAAAAGAATGTTTAATGCTTTGAAGGATAAGACAGAGTTGTAAAACAAATGTTAAATATTTTATCATGAATTGAATTTAATATATTTCATACTAAAAGTGCGAATTCCATGATTAAAAAAAAATTACTCTCGGACTGGAAAAAAACTATAGATCATGGATTTGTCTATCTATAATCTACTGTTTTTTTTTGTTTTTAAAAAATCTAAATAAGCGAATTTTCGATCTGATGTTACATGATGTCGACAAAGGTTACATAGCAAAAAATATTCCCCATTAAATTTCTAATAAGGAAGCTGTCGGCAAATGTTAGATTTGAGCTCCAACAGAGCTAGGGCTTGTCAAAAAAGCCCCTAAACCTACCCCAGCCCAAAGACATATTCCTGTCAAAAAATAAAATATGATCCTTGAAATATCTATATCACCGAAATTACCACTGTTTCAATTATCAACTATAATATATTTCCTCAAAATTTACTTATATATAGAGAGTAAAAAGTGTAAATATGGGCACCCTATTTTGTTTTTTATTTAAAGCTAATTTCAATTAGAAAAAATCTAGATTTTTGTCTTACATTAACAACTATAACAAGTTTCCTAAATACGAGAAGGAAAAACAATGATTGACGTCAAATATTTCATTTCAAAAACGACGATTTAAAAAAACTTTTGAAAAAGCACCAGAAAAATTGAGGCGTAAATACGGGCCTTCTTTGAAAACCTCGCCAAAAATAGTTTAAAATTGGATAAAACAATACGAAATGGTAGAGGTATTTATTACAGGAAAAAAAAAATATGAAAATCGGAAACTGGCTCTTTCTGCCCTGGTACAATCTAAGTGTGCCCAGATTTGGCACATAACATCTAGATTGTTATCATCATCGCTGTCCAAGAGGTGAGGATTATTGTAGTCTGATGAATCGTATCGTGGCGTGGGTTTAATTTTCTTTTTTTGAAGACCTTTCGTCTTCCTACCCGTGCCCCCTGACCGGTTTCTTACCTCGGCAATATTTCTTGAAAGCAGTTTTGTCTAGTGACTTGGTCTACTGATCCTTGTATGCTGATTTGGTCCCCTAGTAAGTGGTTCTCTTCTTAATTTCTAACAGAGAAATCGCAAATAAATATACCAAGAAAGGGTGCCCATATCTACCAACCCTATCTAAGAAAGATGGCTACAATCACATGTAACCTAAAAACGTGCGTGACTAAACGTGTGTGTGCTTCAAAAATAGCTTAAGACCTCCGCTTTCCGGATATCACTGTGAAATTATTTTTAACTAAATATAAGAACATGTAAGGAAAAAGATTATACATACTCCTCAAAAGTTTGCAATGCAGAAAAAATACTAATTTGCACAATCACTCACGCAAATAGTTCCATCGTTATCCTCGCCGCCAGTCTTCAGTACCTCCCATAGCCAGTAGGGAGGGGTGCCCATTCTTACACCTGTACCCGTTTTTACACCTTCTCTAAATATCAATAAATAAATTTAAAAAAAACAACAAACTATAATATAAGAATATAGTATTAAGTCTATTAGATAAATATTAAAGTTTAAGTATTGAGTGACATATAGTAAAATTTAAATATTATAAAGATTTTAATTATTGAGAAAATCACTAATTTCCTACGTCAATACTTCCTAGATGTAGGTGCACTACCATATCAAAAACTCACCTGTATTTATGTATGACCTTCCTACTCTGCACTCCTCTATCCACCTTTTAAATACTATAACCCAACCCATCAACCTGTACACTCCTTTGCTTCGGAGTGCATCCTCCAAAAAATCATCCGTGCTTCCTCTTTGTGGAATTCATTGCCCATATCAATTCGAAAATACTTCTCTCTAACTTCCTTTAAACATCATCTATTTCATGACCTCTTGGAGTTTCAATCTTCCGAACAAATATAAAATATGAATCTTTTTGTAATATATATTGTAATAGTATGTATACGTAAGTCGTATTAATTTTTTTTACAATATTTCTCATTTAATTTGTTACTCAAAATGTAATTGTTAATTAATTGTCGTAGCCAGAAGATGGATCTATGTATTGCACTCATTTGTTATTCTTAGTGGACAAGCTGTCCCACAATAAAGTTTATTTTCTTCTTCATACTTCTTAAAAGAAAACTTTGTACATATTTGGGAGAGGGATGATCCACCTGAATCTTACCTCATTTCAATAAGGGGTGGAGAGAAGGATCCTAATTAGAAGAACACCTCACAAATTAATAGACTTACAATTTTAATAGCATTCAGCTTATACATTTATAAGCTTAATAATAACGAGTAGTTGAAATACTCAGAGTTGACCGAGTCCACTTCCAAGACTATCCATGGTGCGGGAGGTCAGAACCAGCAGCTGTGACAGAGGCCGATGTTCCGGCCGGAGGACGGGCCATATCGATCCGGCTAACTCTATTTGGAGGGATGAGATTACACAGCTCCCGCTCACCCCCCGGCTCGGCATAATGGCATCTTCCACTCGGGCCTCTCCAATGAATCACTACTGTCAGGAATGTGATATAATGACGGCTGGGAATCCATCAGCTGACATCAGAAAAACCAGAGCTCCTTGTAATGAACAGTATAGGAACCTGTTATATTGCGTGTAATATCAACCCTGTGTATAAATGTCATTTGAGTTCGTATTATGATGATTGTTTTTATTAGAGTTGTGTGGATTCAAAAGCACATTCTCGATTTCATTCATCCATTCTTGAGGAAAGAATCGGTAGCGAGAATGAATGACCTAAATTCAATTCCTAGGAACCGATCGACACTGTTGCAGATAGCTTTATAATTTATAGTTATGTAGTTATTATAAATACATCGATTAGTTCCCTAAAATAAAAAAAAAAAAAAGTAGGATCACTTAGGGTACGCTTGATGGTATAGAAGGATCAATACAATGAGGATTGCACAATTAATTCCCAACAGCACAATGTTACTTGGATTATATATACTAAAGTTTTTAAAACCGTAAGACTAAAAATCAAATATTGGTACTCGCCTAAGGAGATCTAACAGATATCTGAAATATATCCAGGGTGGAAAGGGAAGGGCCAGGACATATTTCCTGATAATGATTCCTTCCACTCTTGATATATTACAATATCTGTTAGTTCTCCTCAGACGAGTACCAATATATTTGATTTCTTGTCTTGCATTTTTTAAAACTTTAGTATATAAAATAAATGTAATATAGCCCTGATATGTTGAAAATTTTATTCAATTTAGAACTGAAGATGAATATTTAACAATCGAAACTAATTTTCTAATAAAATAATTACAATAGAAGTGGCAATTAATTCATCAATCCTAATTAAAATGTAGGATAATTAATTTTAAAATATATTTTGTATTTTATAATAACTTCAATTCTTTTAATATATACTAGACCATCGAAGCTTGGTTCTGAATTTATAACGTTCTCTTAAAAAGTCCAGCATTGCTATTACAAGCCAAAAGTCAAATTGTTGAAAATATATTTTCATAATTGGAAAATATGGAAATAGGATTACTATTTAACCTGAAGCACTAAAAAAAATAAATAAATGCCGCCAGCGTAGCACCATCTTATCGTACTTTTTTTTATTATTATTTTTAAAGGATTTTTATAATCCCAGATTAGAAATCTTGACAAATACTATATATTTATATTTTAGCTAACTTTATGTTTTGAAATAACCTATATAACTCATATAATTTTATTTTAACCTGTTTTTTTTTTTAGTGTAGGGCATGATTATGAAAACAATATAGTCTGGAAACTTCGCAAAAATAAGTTATTATTTTATTGATAGAACCTCAAGAACCTTATTAAACATATGTATGTGTATATATACTGTATTTCAAATAGATATTTAACAGAGACCAGAATACAACAGACCTACTGTTATTAAATATTGCATTAAGAGCTGCCCATTAAGAATTCCAGGGAAGTGGCAATTAAAACAGATTGCGTGCAGCTCGTGTTGAATAAATGACTACATCTGAGGGGTTCCGCCACTACCTACAAATTACCTGAGGTCGCTATAGGTCCAATGCAGTAAGATCGGCCATTACAGCAAACTACCTAAATATCTTTATAGTGGAAATATTTTAATCATAAAAACTAACTAATAACAATTCAAAACAATGTTACAGCTATTTATGAAGAATATAATTTTCAATTACATACTACCCATATTAACTAGACAATATAATTTAAACTTCAAAGATACTTAATATTCATTAATATTAAACAAAATATTGTTTATACACTGACAATATTTTACAGTTAAGTGACCATAAGTCCCAGTTTTTGAGATAACGCCTCTCAGGATGTCCATTTGTCCCGTTTTATCAATTTTTTATTTTAATTTAAAAAAAAAAACAAAAAAAAAACTTTTATTTCTCTAATCTATAATACTATATAAAAGGACAAACCATTTTCCGTTAGTGATCATTAGCCACAAAAACTACTGAACCAATCAGTTAACAATTTTAACAACACCATCTTCATAGTCCAAAGATGGTTCAACAATAATAAAATTTACTGAACATTTAATTTAACAAACCCCAAGGCTAAACTTAAAAAACGTTGTCTTCTTCGGCTTCACCGTTCCTCTCACGGTTAATGGTATTTAGTGCTTTCAAGTACTGAAAACTCTGAGAATCAAATGATTCTCATAACATCGGAAAATAAAACTCGAAACGTAGTTTATTCGGATGTCTTATGAATTTATTTGTTTTCCTTTTTGCATCCTTTCTACAAGATTTTTATTGGTAAATAAAATTATTAGCTGAAATTATCTAAGTTCTTTATTTCTGAGAGCGGGCGAAGCCACGGAGGGGAATGCTAGTAAATATAGCTTTTTACTAAAGATGTCCATGGAGGGGGACTCTTGATGGGTCTAAATTTAAAGTCTGAACTTGTAAAATTTTTATTTTTAAATTTAATTTTCATTTATAAATGTTTTAATATATATTTGCATTATTTGAATCCTGATATTTACTTTCTGGCGGACACACAAAACGAATCTTGGCTCTCCCATTCGGGCTAAATTAGTTTGGTAACTGTTAGATAACCGTTCCCTTCCTGCTACAGTTCAGCATCCACAAAAAATGACAAATTTTATTTATTGAATAGTATGTAGTACATACTACTTACAGCAGTACATTGTAGTACATACTAGAGACAGCATGAACTAGTTATTTAATCAAAATATGGTACTAACTAAAAAAGATATTAATCCATTATAAAAATAATGATTAATGTTCAAAACAAGCTGATGTAAACATAGACAAATAACTATTGTAACAAATTAATATAAACAAAAAACCAAAATGGATATAAACAAAAATCACATAAATAACATAAATTTGATTGTATAAATTTTTTTAAGGTACATTTTCAGTTTACTACTAATTTCTTGGAATCAATCATTTAAAAATGTTTTAAATCATTTATTATTTATAAATATTTTAAAACCATAAAATTAGCTTGAATTAATTTCCGGGAAGTCCAATATAATAAAATTCATAACCAATTTTGAATAATTTTGAAATAAATACTGCAAATTATATGTTTGCGGTACTAAGAGGGTTACTGCTGGAAAGAAAACACTAAAAAAAAATCATATTTTTGAACAGAGCTTAGTAATTTTCGTATCAGTGAATCGCCATTGTCTCACGTATAACCCCACTAAAATTTGAGCTTGGTTATGACACTCTTGCCTCATCCACCCTCCTGAATTTTTATGGACAGCTTTTTTAGAGATAAAAAATTTCATATTAAAAATTTGATAAAACGTACGTTTCTTGACTTTGTTAATTCTAAAGAATCAAACTTCCATTGACAGAATATTGCAAAAGTTGCGCTTTGGGAATATAGCTATGGCTGACTGCCATTGACTAAGAAATACATGGATTTCATACTACAATGGGTTGGATTATTGGTGTTCGTGGGTTTTCGTGATATTTAGGATAATCCTTAATTTATGCAAGGTTCCTTAAGTGCCATGATTTTCATTTTTTTAATCACACTTCTTTACAAATATCTATCTATGCTATTATACAAAAGGACAAGCCTTTTTTCGTTTGTGATCTACCAAATTGTTACATCATCTTTATAGTTCCAGAATGGTTTAGCAATAATAAAACCTATGATTATTCACTAATGGATAGTTAGTGGATAACAGTGAAGTTCGAAAATTAACCGATACGAAGCCAATCGCCATTTCACATGAGAGGTTATAAAGCTACAGTGTTATATAGAGCTTGACGTTATTTATAAAATTTATTTATTTTCAATTAAATTGTTATTAAAAAAGCTATGAAAATTTGGTGTGACATGTACCAAATTTTAACTACATAATTTCCATGGTTCTAGGAAGGTTTAGCAATAATAAAAAAATCATACACTAAAAAAGTCATATACTGTTATAGTTAGAAATTAAAATCCAACTAGATGAAAAAAATGATATGTGCCTAGTAAAAATTATAAACAAATTAAAATGTGGATCCTTTGCTTTTTGATATTTTGTGTAAAAATATGTATGGTTCATGGGCTTTTAGTTGTAAGCACTGATAATGCAGTCCATTATAAGCAACAGCTTCTTAATAGTCTCTGCCATCTAGATTACCACCTTCGTAATCTTCAAACACCTAATCAGTGTAGTTTTAACCAGGCATGCGTGGAAATATCATTGAAAATATAATTATCAATTCCATACTTTAATACAAGACTTTTATCGATAAACATATAAAACTACAAGTATTAGTTAAAATTATCTTTAGGTCTTTACTTATGAGAGAGAGCGAAACCACGACTGCTGGATGCTAGTATGATATAAAGTACTATGTACTAACTAAAATAGACATAAAGTTTTAGAAAATAAGTTTAATATACTGTTACTCCTAAGCAGACAGCAGTATTTTTCCCCCTGATGAATCTATTTATGACTAACAGTCTTAAGCTAAATACAGACTACTCTGACGTGACGTGGGCCCACGTCCTATCAGGCATCGTGGGACCACGTCAGATATAAAGCGGTGTTCACATTGGCCTGACGTATAGCAACTACTTCGTGCCCATTGCGTTTCCCGACAGTTTGTTTTGAACCTTCAACCATGACTTTATTCCGTGTTTTTGACATGCTGGAAGAAGAAGAAGAAGAAGAAATGGCTGCTTTGTGTATTCCTATTACTTATCCATTTATTCTCCTTTGGCACCCAAAGACAGTAAAAGGTTGCCTAGTTGAAAAAGGACAACGCAAAGATTAATGATTCAATAAGTAGGCTTTTTTTTTTTTTTTTTTTTTTTTTTTTTTTTTTACTGTTCACAGGTACTTGGCAACTGGAAATTCTTACAGAACATTGGGTTTTTCTTTTCGGATTGGATTTTCAACTATTGGAGAAATAGTTAAAGAGTTTTGTGAGGTAATTTGGAAAAATCTACAACCGATTTACATGCCAGAACCAAGCATAGACAAATGGAAACAGATCGCTAAGGATTACGATGAGAAGTGGAATTATCCACACTGCATAGGAGTTTTGGACGGGAAGCACATTCAAATCCGATGTCCAGCTGGTGCTGGTTCATTGTACTACAACTACAAAGGCACATATTCTATTGCAGGGGTGCTCAAACTTGAACTGCTGGCGATCTACCTCAATATTTTTAGACTACTTACGATCGACTCTGAGACTGCAAGTGTGTGTGATGCAGGGTTGTCGTACATACACGATACACCCTACCTACCTAGGTAGGGTGTACCGTAGCATATATAGATATTAGCTTTCTGCACAATATAGGTACATTATTTTAGTCAAGGTTTGGGTTAGGTTTAGTTAGGTTCTTCTCTACAATATCAATGAAAAAACTCATAGTTATTCAAAATTGCGAGTTTATTTGTTGTTACAAAACAAAAGAGTTACATATGGTGTTAAACTTAACTAAGGAGTGGCTTTGGATGTTGAAGCGTGGCACTGCATGTCCTCAGCATACTTTTCATAAGATGGTACGTAACCACTGAGTGCTAATCTCAAGCATGATGACATATGATCGTCAGTTAGTCGATTGCGATATTTTGACTTAATTATCTTCATTTCAGAAAATGCAGACTCGCACAAGTAAGTTGACCCGAAAAATGCCGTCAGTTGAAGGGCGATTTGCCTTACATTCGGATATTTATCTTCAGATATAAAACACCAGAAATTTGTATCAGATGCTGTAGCTTTGAGATGTATATCTGATATAATCTGCACCAACTCATTTTCAACAGAACATGAGTTCATATTAAACTGACTTGCTATTTCAGTAGCTAATTCCTCAATGTTTTTACATGAAAAAGGATAACTCATAAATGATGCTATATTTTCCAATTTACTGCAATCATAAAAACGCATTTCGAATTGTCCCAAAATATTTGATAATTCAGCCTCATACGTATCATAATTCAACTGAGGAATCCTTGCTTTCAAAGACGGAAAATGTTTCAGATCCTTTCTTTTCAGTTGATCTATCATAAGTTGCAATTTACTTTTGAATGCGTTTACTGCGCTAATCATCTCAATAATAGTTTTTCCTTTACCTTGAAGCTCCAAGTTAACGGTGTTTAAGTGCATTGTGATGTCAGTCAAAAATGCCAAATCATTTAGCCATTTTTCGTTTTTCAAAATCTGAGTGTCATCACCTCTTTCGTCTAGAAAAGCTGTTATTTCGGGCAATAATTCTTGAAACCTTTCTAGGAATTTTCCGCGACTCAACCACCTGACGTTCGTGTGAAGAACTAAATCAGTGTGTTCAGCTGACTCCCTATCTTCCAACTGCTACTGAAAGAGCCGCCATTGCAAGCTACGTGCACGGATGGAATTCACAATTTTTGTTGCAATGCCCATAATTTCCTCCGTGTTTAAAACTTTTGAACACAAAACTTGTTGATGTATAATGCAATGGAATGAAAAAAAATGAAGGGAATTCTTCATTAGCTCGACACAATGCCACAAAACCGTTTTTGTTTCCAGTCATTGCTGGTGCTCCATCGGTTGTAATGCACACTAATTTATATATGGTAGCTCGTAGTTTTTTACAAAATTGAAGAAAACGTCATATATATCTTCGCCACGGGCCTTCCCCTTCAGAGGAATGATTGTCAAAAATTCTTCCTTAGCCAACATGTCATTGAATACCATCCGAATAAAAATACACAGCTGGGCAGTGTCTGTCATATCGATGGATTCGTCGAACTGTAAAGAAAAGTATGTACATTCCATGATTTCATGTTTTAGTTTATCTGCGATGTCCTGACTCATGACTTCAATACGCCTTGTGACAGTCGGACGAGATAACTGAAGTTCTCTAATAGCAGACATGATTTCTGTTTTATTTTTAAAATCTCCAAATAAAGTCTCACCCGCTTCAATAAATGCTTCCTTCACCACCGATCCATCTTCAAATGGTTTCTTGTGTTTCGCCAAAATATGAGATATTTTAAATGACGCGATCGTAGCAGCTTTTGATTGTTTGGCTGGTCTTGTGAACATGGATTGTTCTTTTTTTCAAACAAGATATCAAATTACTTACTTTTCGTTTTCTTAATTCACTCGGTAGCGGAAAATCCTTTTCATAGTTTTTATGAACCGTTTTATGATGCCTCTCTAAGTTACCACGCTTAGGTATTGCAACTGACGCACGACAAATAACACAAATGCACTTACCCTTCACCATAAAAAAGAAAAATTCTTCCTCCCAATCCTTATTAAAATGATACGTTTTAGATTTCTTCACTGCACTCATTTTCCACTATTTAATAATAAACTTTGTATCGACGTAGGATCGCCATCAAGTTACAATTCAGAATGACTCCAATTCCTGCAGGCGCAACATTTATATCGGCGTGAACGAAAGTCTCGAATGTTCCCGTCAAACGCGCCGCCCGAAACTAGACTGTACTGTCTCTCGTCTAGAAACAACACGGCTTTTCTTTGACAAGTGCCGCGCGTTCCTTTGATAAAGCCACCTTTTGCCGCAAGCAGTGTTATTTTATTACGTAATACATTTTTGTAGTTTAGTTACCTACCTACTTATTAAAATTTTTTTTCTTCTCGAGATCTACCCAAAAAGCACTCGCGATCGACTAGTCGATCGCGATCGACCGTTTGAGCACCCCTGTTCTATTGTTTTATTGGCTTTGGTGGATGCAAATTACAAATTCACGCTTGTTGACGTAGGAGCTTACGGTAAAAGCAGCGATGGAGGAACTTCCAAAAGACAAAGAGCTACTACTAGCAATGGAGAAGTTTCCTTATGTAATTGTTGCTGATGAAGCCTTCCCTCTTAAAACCTATTTGATGCGTCCTTACAGCAAAACAGCCATTAAAAGTGACGAAGAGAAGGTTTATAACTACCGTCATTCTAGAGCTCGACGGACTGTAGAAAATGCTTTCGGAATTCTAGCTGGGCGCTGGAGAATATTTCTAAAGCCTATTGAAACTAAACCAGAAACTGTCGATATGATAGTTTTAGCTTGCACCTGTCTACACAAAATGCTTCGGAATACATTCAGCACTATTTCCCCTTTGAGGAACAAATCCGAATGGAAAATGTACACATTCATGGTGTAGCCAATCTTGAACCCATTCGTAGAAATTTCGTGAGAGAAGCAGCCTCCACCAGAGATAAGTTCAAAAAGTATTTCGTTTCTGATTATGGTTCAGCAAGTTGTCCTTGGCAATGGCACTCCATTCGAAAAGGTAGAGTTGCTCCGTGATACGCCTAGTATTCTTTACTTAACCTTTCACTGGTCCCACCAATTCCCGAAGCACGAGCGATCGCGCGTTGTACAAAGTGCCATTTTTGTCCATATTCTAAAGTACCAGAAATAATGATAAATATTCCGAATTAATAAAATATATAAATCTCTGAAATAGAAATAATATAAATACAAAATAATCCTACTTAAATTATGGCAAATCCAGAATTTCCGAGAAAGGGACTAAAAAAAATCAAATGAAGGAAACAGTGGAAAATTACAGGTGACACAAGAGGCTGTATCTCAAGGAATCTCTGAAGCCAATTTCCCAAGAAACGCACCGGAGGCGAGAGAGAGAGAGAGAGAGAGAGAAAAAAAAGGCGGGTGCTGTTCAAAATACAAAGGCGCGACCGGTGGATGGTTAATAGGCACATGACCGTTTTCAGTTAAATATAATCAAGTTTCAATTTTAATTTTGGATGTTATTTTAGTTATTGAATCATATAGTTTGTAATAGTTTTATAAATCCATGTTGGAATGGATGTTATAAATCCATATAACCTAATTTAGATAATAAATATGTGTTATAATCATGTGTGGTTATATTTGATATCGATTGATACTTTTTCCTATCAATATCAAATATAACTTCTATTAAACTATTACAAATTGTATAAAAGAAGAAACTAATAAAATATTTGGAAAAAATAACTGTTTACACAAACCTGGAATGCCGAGTTTTTCTCCTATTTCTTCCCAAGCCTCTGCCCTTGAATGCTGGTTGCGATATTGTCGACATGCAGGATCAAACAGCACCGGATTTGACCTAACATACTCTATTAACATCTCTTCCATCTTCAATTATTCACTGGGAACGGTACAGGGAAAGCCACTTGACTCTTCTGACGCCGTCCCACATCTGACGAAAATCTAAAACATTTGATATTCTTCCCACGCGTCAGATGGCGTGTGGCGTCAGATTGCCTCATCCCACGTGATCCCACGTCACGTCAGCTCAATATGAACGTAACCGCCCAAAACCCTGTGTTAGATTTTATATCCCACGCATTATGACGTGGGCCCACGTCACGTCAGAGTAGTCTGTATTCACCTTTAGACGGAAGTACATTGTAGACGTTAGAATTTGTCAACTAAAATGTTTTTGTCCAACCATGTCCAATGTTTTGGTAGATCGGTATTTGGATAATCGATGATTCACTTTGCTCCAAGTATAGGTGCGATACTTTCATGTGTCTTCTGAGACTGCTCGCTCCTACCCTGCTCACTCAGACAACCGGTCATTAGCCAGCCAGAGGAGTGGACTTGGCCCCAGGCCAGCGATGATTAAATCCTTCGTAATGAATCATTATGGCTCCTCCTAATGGAACAGTCCCTGTATCTCCTCACGCCGTTTAAGAAGTACCTCATAAAAGAGACTTCATTTATAAAATAAATTAAAAAAAAAAGAAAATTGCCCAGTATCTCTTTGAAGGTACTTCATCTCTTGGATCAGTTAACTATATTGAAATTAAATGAAAATTAATTTTATTCCAGGCCCATTGCCCCTTAAGAATAATCATAACGTACAATATAATGTTTGCCTAGCTGCCGTACATAAAATTAAGGACATAATACAATTAAGAAAAATATTAAAATTAAATTACGGTATAAAAAGTAATATTGTATGTAATAAATTTTACCTACAAATTATACCTTAAGAATTTAAAATAAGGTTAGAAAACAAAAAAATAAAGGGGGAAAAAAATTATATTAAAAAATACAGCAGACAAAGCTAAAAATATATTTATTATCAGAATAAATAAATTATCTTACCTGATATAATAATATAAGTTATAACAAAAGGATCTGATATAATAACAAAATGAATTTGTCCATAAAAGCGAAAATTAGGCGTTACAACACTGAGGTAAAACCGGTGATACTGTATGGGACAGAAACCATGAACCTTCCCAACCTAGAAAAGCTGCTGAAAGCCGAAAGAAAGGTCCTAAGAAGGATCTATGGTCCTAGGAAGAGGGTTATAGGTTAAGAGCAAACAAGGAAATCAAAGACATAGAAACTGAGATAAGGATCAGGATACTAAAATTCTACGGGCACATGGTCAGGATGCCTCCGGAAAGGCTGAATAAAGCTATATTGCAGAAACTCTGAGGCTACCAGAGATACATCAAGCAGTTGAAAGAGGAAACAAGGAAAACGATAAACGAGATAAACGACTAAGATTGTTTGGACAAACAGGAATACAGAGAGAGGTGCATAAGGTCACAGTTCTTGTGGACAAGAGGAAGCAAAGGCAATAAAAAATAATGAAGGAGATAAGGAGAGAATGAAAGAACAGAAGGAAGAATCCATAGTCATGATATTCGCGTGGTCAATAATACAAAAAACAAAAACAATAAAACAAAACAATAGTACAAAAATAATACTAAGCAAAATCAATATTATATTGTGGATATTCATATTTTATATTAGAAAATATTTTCTTCTTCAATATGACTATTTGATTGAATGCCTAACAAGTAAAGGAAAAATCGGAATTTAAAGCTATTATGGGTGGAGGAATGACGAATGTTGGAATAGAGGGAGTTTCAGAAATTAGATGCTCTAGAAATAAAAGAGCGATTGAAGGATGTGTTGGAGGGAGTTAGGTGGAGGTCCGAGGGACGGGATCTGGTTTTGCCGGAACTCATTGATGACTTTAATGTTAATGCTTTGAGGATCTAGGGAGGTGACTGGGAGGAAAGTGATTTGTAAAGGAACGAACCAAGTAAGTATTGTCTTCGGAAGGAGGGAAATAACCATTTTAATTTTGTGTAGTGGTGAGATGCCTGCTCTCGTGAAATCCCTAAAACGAATCTCAGGCATCAATTCATAATCTCCCATCCTGAGATTCAGAGAGACCTCTGTATTTTTTTTTGCAGGGTTTTCTACCCATTTTGGCCATTTCAAAAAGATCTCCTTTTAATTGTAAGAATAATGAAAACCATAACTTCATCCTTTGAGTTAGGTTTCTCTTTATGACTCAGTGCGTAAAAAAATAATTTAAGACGAAGTGCTTACAATGACTCATTGTTTTTCTATTTGTCTATTGAATTTATATTATTCTGTTGGTTACAGCCAAATATTTTTTTATTTTATTTTATTTTTTATAAATAACAGCCTATTTCTCTTTTGTCAGATATTTTAAGAAGGATGGCTTTTTAATAAACTTTCCTAGTAAAAAAAAAACAACTAAATTTCTTTCGGACTGGGAAAAACAGTAGATCATGCAAATGTAAATCTATAATATACTGATTTAATATCTACTGCTTCTGATATGGAAACTGTTGTCAAATTTTTGATCCGGGCAACGCTAATAGGGCTAAAGCGTGTCAATATGTTACATTTTTGATTGTGAAAAAACGCTATATATTTTGAGGGTGAAAAAACGTTACACATGAAAACTATAGACTTCTAATCAAAAGACATATCCATGACAAAGTATTAAAGATAAAATAAACTATTGCTTATATAAGTCATTTTATCTATTTATATTTCAGAATTGAAAATGTTGAGAGAAATTACAGCACTCTTGAAAAATTCAAATGATTTTTGAATTAGGTACTTGTTCATTTCTTGTTCAATCGACAATGAGCCTCCTGAGTTAGTTCCTAGATATTTTTTCACATCTTCGAACATTTCTACGGAAAGGTTATCAGAATTTTGTATTGTTTGCACAGAATGTATGCCATTTAACAGTTATTTAGACAGTAGTTCTTCGTATATTGTTCTGAGGGAACCATGATGCCAGAGGGTCTCAAAGCGCTTGGTGCTGTAAGTCTCAGGTTCGCCAGTCTCCTCGGTCAGTTGATATTTATTTCATGGTGGTCCAACCAAATAAATCTCCTCTGATTGTGCAAAATAGGTTGGCAACCTGTAGTATACCCCGTCCTTCCTGCCGTAGTTGGAGTGAATAACGACGTTAAGCCCCAATAAGCAAGAAGAATAACAAGCTTCTGATATATAAAATAAATAAAATTCCATTAAGCTCTGTTGAACAGATTTGCAACCTAGGAGTCAATCTAGAAAATAACTTGTAATCCACATTCAAGACTAAATTGACTAGAAACTGCACATCGTTTTCGACTTCTTCAACGTTTACTAGAAAAGCGTTCCAACCTTCGCATTAATTACAAGAGACTCATTTACACGACAATAATGTAATGTATAATAGTGACAGACGTGATGACGGCGCATGCGCTTGATCATATAGGAGGGAGAGTGTTTTGTTAATAAAGAGTTAAAACAATTAGTTTTATTAATTTATCTAAATTAAACATATGGCGATTGTTTAAGATTTAAGCAATTTAGTGTTTAATGGTTCATAATGATATGAACCATTAAACACTAAATTGCTACACTATAAACACTATTGCAGTATACTCCTTATTAAATTAAAACTTAATTATTAAATTAAAACTGTTTAAATATCTATGTCTAATTAATTCTGTAATTTACATACAGAACTGTTTTATTTAACATGCTTTAGATTATAATACACAGAGGGTGAGAGAGCAACAACACACTCCAGAATCTTTCCTTCTTCCACACTTTCAATAAAATTTTTGGTTCACACTAGCTATAAATCGCTAATTTTTTGCTGGTTGAGCCTTCGCTTACACCTGTTTTTTAACTCTTTATCAACAAAACACTCTCTCTCCCTTATGCTCAAGCGCATGTCTGTCAGTACTATACATGAGAGTAATTAGCCTTATTTGGACATACGGAGTTCAGATCTATGGCCCAACCAAACCAAATACCCCATGCTCTCTACTTTGTCACAAACAAACTTATCCATAAAGATCTTTATTTATGTTCCATATGTTGTTGATTTAGTGCAATACAGACAGATACCTATCCTTTAATAGTAAACTCCATATCCACACAAATCCACTAATCTCTCAACTTGCTTCGCATTCCATCCCCTACGAAGCCTCTGAAAAGAAGAGATGGCCTCGAGACCTTCTACTGAAAACTTTTATTGAAGTGCCAACAATGGGTGTTGATGATTTTCAAGTTATTGTTACATTACTGTATTCATTAATAATTATAAATAATTTTTATAATTGTTCTCAATATTTTTATACAGCATTTCATTAATTACTTATATAATTAAATATTAAATAAAATTAAATAATTTAAAATGTAAACATGCTTAGCCTTTGGTTTTAAATTCATGTAAGAGCTCTTATCTGAATTAATTTCTTTTCGACTTTATCTGTGACAAATAAATAGGTATTGAAAAAAAGATTTTTTTTTTTTTTTGTTATTGCCGTTTCTGAGTTTGTTAATTCAAATTTCATTCTGAAACTTATTATCTCATTCTTTAGCCAACTCGAAATTATATTTCGTTGTAAGGTCGTATTTCATCCAATCAGAATTCACATCAGAACGTGTTACCCTTTGACGGTACAGTAATTCTTCCTAGACATCTTGTTCACAATGAGGCCTAAATAGTATTATTTGACAAGGAAAACATTTGACTATGGAAGTACGGAATACACATATCACTCACCCGGTGGAACAACGAATTAACTGCGAAATTGGGTAGAACAAAATAAATACGCCAGAAGTGCTCCCAAAAGCTACAATACATCGGTAGAAACATCGACTGAATTGTAGCCAGGCCAATCCGCAGGTTTGTATGAATATTACTTATACCTATAATATAATGATGGTTCAAATTATTTCATTTCAGTTTCTCGCTCCTCCTTTAAAATTTTATTTTTTTCAGTTGCGTCTATGTTCCACCGGATGATCAATATGTTGAAACGCAATGAGGTATAAAGATATTACAGTTTATATATGATCAATTATTGATTAGAAGATTAGGAGAACAAAAAGCTGACAGATATTTGATATAACAAATATCAACTGTAAATTCAACATATCAAGCTGATGTAAGAACACTATCCCTTCTCTGGTACGTGAAAAGCAAAATATTACTCAGAATGAAAACTTTACGGTCGCTGAAGCAACGTTTTTAATATGGAGATTTGAAGGGTTAACCTTGCCTCATCTGGCGATTGTTCGCCATTTTTGATTGTGCCGATATAAGGTTTAAAAGGCACCCAGGTTCAAGGCGACCTATTGCTGACGTAAAGGTTGAAGTTGACCCTGCCATTAAGTACTCGATATCTATCATTCAAACTTGGTTTCTCACATTTAAGTGTGAGTTGGAACATTCACCAAGTTAGCGACAGTGAACCGCACAATTAACAACTCAAAAAGCCAGAAGCTGAGGTGGGAGAAAAGCCACAGAGATCTTAGATCTTGGTTTATGTTACGTACACATGGGATAGAAACTAGCTTATAATTTTTGCTATAGGTATAGTAAGTATTAAAATATATATAATATACATAAGTATGATACTATATAATACTATAAGTGGAGGCGCGGTAGCTCAGTACGTAAGTCACTTGACTACCAAGCTCCCTGGCCCGAGTTCGAGTCCAAAAAATTTATTTTCTGTTATTTCGGTTCAGGCTCGACTTAGAGGTCGGAAGACCCTCCTGGACCTCTATAAATTCGGTACCCTTAATTAGGGAAAAACCTGGCGGTTGAGCCTGATTTAGGCCAAATCTCCCCCTTTCACAAGCGTTGGCCTAGTAACAGTACCTCCTTACCTACGTACTGAACCCAAGACCATTGATGGGTTGTTAGTGGTACAGGTTTACTGCTTACTATAAGAAAGTAAGTATATATAAATGTTTAGTTTTATACGTATGACATCTATGTTCACATGAGCTATATTTATAGCAAGGTATACGCAAAATTGTATTACCCTGTAGTCGAACTATTCTCTATACAGAAATATTACTATACAGGTACAATGAACGAGGAGGAAAAAAAACTAAACGTATAGTATATTCGTCTAGTCTGCTATCTGTAGGGCTGCTAGTTGAATTTGGGCGTTGCTGTTGTTCAATTCTTTGTTAAAATGTTAGTAAAAAAAAATTGTCACATGTCTTGTTATTCATAAAAGAGGCAAGAAGAGAGAAAAGTTGTGTTGGGCTAAATAGTGGATTATGCGTGGGAATGAGTTTAAAACCGAAGGAAATTTGTCTTACGAACTGCGTACAGGGGACGAAAATTGGCATCGGAATTTCCTTCAAATGGCTGATGATGACTTGCAAAAAGTTGAACTACATATTGAAGTACTTGACACAAGTAGAAGACATGCTGTATCCTAAGTTTTTTTGTTTTTTTTTTAATGCCACCCATAGTCTTGGTTTTTATTGTGATAATTCCACCAATGCTGCTTCCCTTTTCTCCTTATTTTAGTGATACTTTCAAACTTGATTTTGTTCTAACACGATTATATTTAACCCCCCGTCCAAACTTCCTTTTCTTCGTTTTTTACCATTTTGTTTGTATCTAGAAATTAATTTTATCATATTTAAGTTATTGTATAAATAAAAATAAAAGCAAGCCTTACTTATACATACTGTTGAATACGCGCAGTATGCCTACCCTTCTCAATAATGCATTTCATTCATTAAATTTCTTTTAAGTAGAATTTGTCTTAGACATCGATATTACTGGGATGATATCGGAGTAATGATAACTTGGTTTAGTACTGAGTCGGTAAATTTGTATTGGTAAAACTAGTGTGTTTTATTTATAAACTGCAATATAGTTGAATTCATGTTCATTTTAGATCCCAAGAATCGATTATTTGTGAGTCGAAACAAGATTCAGCTCGTAAACTAGGAGTGAAGGGGCGTGGTGCGAGGTGGGGGTACGCCCTCCTGAGCATGCGCGCCAGGCTCCAATCGATCCGAACGTCCCCCTACTCCTCGTCTCTAGGCCACGCCTTCCGCTCTAAAGTGAAACTTTTAATCCGACCTTTTCATTGTCATTTCATAATGTACTGACAAACCTTTGTACTTCTATTTATCTAGATACACCTAACTGTATTCTGATCTGAGAGAAGAACATGTAACAAAATAACGGTGGTTTTTACTGTTTGGAACTTATAATGATCGGCTTATTGCTTCTCAGAACCCAATGGTTTTGATGTTAAGATATTCAAAGTTTGATAACTGTTATAGTGAATATTATTTTGTTTAGAAAATAATCAAGAAAATCAATGTACTACAATTTTAAAACAGTAATAAGGTTTTTAATTAAAGTTAACAAAAAGGAACACCACTATATTTAAAGCCAAGTTACATCAAACTAGTTCCATAGTTTAATGATTGAATGTAATGAGGTAACATGATTTACCGTTATTTTTCGCGGAGAAATCGATTCTGAGTTCCATATAAAACGGTATAGAAATCAGACAACCCTGTAATATCACAATTAAATAGTGCCAACAATTCCAAAGATAGCACACGACATTAAAATCAAGTTTGAATCAGTTAAATAGGAAATTAATTGAGAGAAACACTATAAAGATGTGATAATCGAGTTTGGGTGTGGCAGGAGACTCTGAAGGTGGCGCCCCACCGCCATGGCATGCCAGGAATGGGAACTAAAGGCAACCAGGCGGGTTAGCGTCGCACCATGTGGCAACCTCGCATCCCCTGTTCTCAAGTAATTATATAACGGTTTTTTGCCTGTTGCGGCCTCCTTGCGCATTCTGCCTCCTCGCAGCTTGCACACGCCTGCGCGAGGCTATATTTCCTCGCTATGTGGGATCTTGAGACCGCGATGATGCTACAGTAGCAAGGCTATGCTGTGGCCTGGTGGCGACAGCTGCTTTAGGTACCGCCATGTTCCTATTCAAAAACACCTGGCCTCCTTTTGGAACAGACGTTTCAACCCCTCTGTTCTGCTTTCTCACGTATAATACTTGGCGACACTTCATCCAAATGTTAATCTTTAACATTGAGATTATCATTAACAGTAAAACTATAGACAGTTTTACCTAAGCTATTCAGTGCTCACTTTGAATAATTAAACTAATTTTATTTAGAATTAAATTATTAAAACTAGGATTCAAAATTTGAATACTGTTCGGATATTAAAAATGTATGTGTACTAATTATAAATAGTCTAAATTAAAAAAAAAAAAAAAATTAAGTTGGGGAATAAGGGCTCATTTTTAGAAAACATGACAATGCTTTTTATTATTAGATATTTAAAAAAAAAGTACAAGGGTAAACCAGACAGTTATTGACGTCCTTAAGGTAATATTCGGGAATATTCATATTAAAATTATAGAAGGAATAGTTCAATAAAATTGAAATTTGCTGTGAGTTATCCTTAATTACTATACTTAAAGCTGAGAAAGTCCACACCAAACATTATTCCTGGAATGTATTTTCAGGACAGTGAAAAAAAAATTAAAATCAGTTATTGACACCTAATAGATATCTTTTAAAATACGGACAAAATTGAAAGAACTTTTACACCGTTGAGTTGTAGGATTAAAAAGGAATTTTATGAATTCTTTTCTTCTTCTAATTTTTAAGATACGGTGTCAATAACTGTCTAGGGTGTCAGTAACTTTCTGGTTTACCCTATTTATTGATATTTACAACTGTATAAAATATATATAACAAATAAATGTAAGGAAAATGATTACTATGACATGTTAATAACATGTAAAGAGCTATTCACTAGTAGCACATCAATAAAAGTGTTATATTGGAAGGTCTCTAGACCATCTTTCTTTCAGAAGCCTCGGGGGATTATCGGGTATTGTCTGTGAGGCAAGCTAGGAAACTATTGGATTCGAATAGGGTTAATGTTTTCTATGAAAGGATAGTTTGAGCTACATCAGCAACATCTCGAACATTAAGATTTAAATGGATAAGTTTGTTTGTGACGTAATTAGTAGGATTGAGGATTTTACTAAGGATTTTGGATTGTAAGGATTCGATAAGACAAGCAGTTTCTTTTTAGTCCGGTACATAAAGTTTAATATTATTTCATATTATTTAGTTCATAATCATTCTCCAACAATGCGACATATACTCGTCAAGAAGAATAGCAGAAAAAAATAAGATTGTTCCATAAAAACGAGTAGTGCAGAAGCCTGTAGTGCAAATGCGGTGTACGTGTGGGAAACAATAGAGTTGTCGCACCGCCATCTATATAGTGAACTAGGCGACTGCTTCCAGCAACGGGTCTTTTAACCGGCTTTGTCTGCCTTGCACCCCAGGGGCGGCGGGTTCACATAATGAGCCATTTGTATTGCAAACTTAGATTATATTTGGTCCTAAATGGAATAACACTGTTAAAAAATGTGATGTATAAAACATCACGTCAATAACACACATATAGCTAGTAGTTTTGATTTGAAAATAATTCAAAATGAGTTCAGAATATTACAACCGAAAACCCACGTGCACCAATTCTTTTGAATAATTCATTATCCGCTGTAGTATTATAGTTCAGTATAATAGATAGATTGTACAAGAAGGTATAAAAGGCACGTAATCTCAATCGTAATATGCATTTCATGTAATTCTTAGTCGATGCCAGTCAACCATTGCTAATTTCAGATTTTTCTAAATAATCTATTATATATTTGTCAAATACCACTCACTCACTTAACACGAAATCTCAGAAATCACCGAACGGATTGGAATAAAATTCGATATGTAAATTCGTCTAGGGCCGTAGGTGCTCGCTAAGAAAGGAATTTGAAAAAATCGGCCTGGATCGCGGCTAATTTGCGAAAAATGCGATTTCAATTTTTATTGGGTGAATAATAAAAGATTAATTATCATATGGTATTTGGATATAAACTAAGTTAAAAAATAGGTTAGATCTTTAAGCCGCAATCTTTGACCACCGTTTAAGTTCCTTATAGTTGTAAACAAACAAAAATACGATGGATGTCGAAACCTTATAATATTGGTACTTTCTGTGAACTCATGGTAGCTGCAGAGGTTACTTACAACTTACAAGTTTGAGTTGTTTCGTGAAGAGAAGCTATTAAAAGACTTATTTTAAAGAGGAGGTTAAAAGACTTATGTTCTCTGGTGATGACATGTAAGGCCAGTTCGATGTAGGGACAAAAACAGATAAGAATCAATAGTTCTACCAAGTGTATGATTCTCTTTAGTATCGTATCATGTTCTACCATGGAGAAGAAAGGTACAGTATTAACATCCCTCAGCGTGACCCAAACTCCAATACATCACTTAAGAAAACTGTGTCTGCAGCTGATTTTTACGCCTAAATGTTAGTGGAGCGAGGAGGTGAAGAACCTTATTTCCTTTGACTAAACTTTCTTCAAAAAAGTTGAGAAGTTAAGACTATATTCACTTAAAGTATTCCATAAGAAAAGCTGATGGTCTGTCATCAGAGCTGGGTAAGATGGTAGTGCTGCCTCGAAGCTTCACTGGAGGGCTATCAAAATAATATAAAATTAACTTTTGCAAATTGTCAAATTTACTTATTGAAATTATTCTAAGAATGGAATTGTTCAGGTTTATTTAAGTAATAATAATTATCAACGTTAAGTTGTCTTCATCCTAATGATATTAAACCGTAGCGGAGTGGGGTACTTTCAGCTAGTATATAATAAAGAAACATTCCTTATTCCATTGACCTATAAGGTTAAACTGAAATTGATGTTGGTTTTTTTCCATACAAAGTAGAGCTTCGATTATCCGAAAGTCAATTATACTTTCAATTAACGGAACCATTTTTGGTTTTCGTTTTTTTTATAATGTAATTTGTAATGTAATTAAATTGATCTTCTAATTGCTTATTATTATTTCTAACAATATTATTATTTAAAAATTAAATAAAATGAAAAACACTTCCTGTCCTTCAGTATCGTTCAATGATATTCCACTAATTCCTGTTGAACAGAACCGCTACCTAGGACTCCTAGGAACGTCTTACCTGGAATCCACATACAAGACTAAAGCTACAATAAACTGCTCGTTGTTACAGACTACTTCAACGTAGACAAACGATCGAAGCTCCCAATTTATTATAAAAGACTTATTTACATGACTGTGATAGGTCTAGGACGTAAGGAGTTGAGCTTTGGGGTTCTACTAAACCATCCAATTCATCTCGTATTTAATCCTTACAATCCAAAATCCTTCGAAAAATCCTCAATGCTCCTTACTTTGTCACCAATAAACTTATCCATAAAGATCTTAATGTTCCAGATGTTGCTGATTTAGCCCAAACCTATCCTTTCATCATAAGCTCCATAACAACTCAAAATCATTAGTTTCTCAACTTGCTTCCCACTCCATTCCCGATAATCCTCCCAGGCGTCTGAAAAGAAAATGGCCTAGAGATCTTCTAGCGTAGAATTTTTATTGAAGTGCTACTGATGAGTAAATGCCCCTTACTTTGTCACCAATAAACTTATCCATAAATA
This sequence comes from Euschistus heros, assembly GCA_003667255.2. Lineage (NCBI taxonomy): Eukaryota > Metazoa > Arthropoda > Insecta > Hemiptera > Pentatomidae > Euschistus > Euschistus heros. The sequence continues at coordinate 1,930,075 of RCWM02000185.1, read as the reverse complement.
CCTTAATGTTCTATATGTTGCTGAGTTTGCCCAGACCAGATCCTATGTTTCCCACTTGCTGAGTTTGCCCAGACCAGATCCTTTCATAGTAAGCTCCATAACCATTCAAATACATTTGTTTCCCAACTTGCTTCCCATCCCATTCCCGAATATTCTCGGAGGCGTCTGAAAAGAAGATGGCCTAGAGATCTAATGTAGAATTTTTATTGAAGTGCTACTGATGAGTAGTTCTTTTCAAGTTTTGACATGTTATTGTAATAGTTATCAGCTCATTTAGTTGATGTATATATTTGTACAGTTGTAAATAACAATAAATTGATACTTATACAAAAAAAAATTTGTCTAGTAAGAGATTTTAAAATTTTTATACTTCTTGAAAACGTGTTTTCGATCAGTGATGCATTCCCCCATTCGATATTCAGATAGGTTTTTCAATTCACAAAAAGGTATCTGAACGGAGTCTAACAACTATCATGGCCTCTCACTTCTTTCAAAGTTTGAAGAATTATTTACATCAATTAAAGCTAGCCGCATTTCTGAACACGTGGAAATTTTTGGCGAATGTGTGTTTATTGGAAATCGTTCAATTGCCGGCCAAATATTTTCACTTTAGTAAGTTTTAGACAACAAATTAGAATAAAAAGGTAGTTCATCAGCTTTATAATTATTTTCAAAAGGCTAGCGATTCAATTAACCACAAGAAGCTGTAATTTCATAGAGTTTGTTATACAAATAAAATTTGTGCGAATTAATACTCTTTTTTCCGAAAAGTTTGGTGTATGGTCTGGTTTAAAACAGAGAGATTATTTTTCTCCGGTATTATTTAATTTATTTTCTCTTTATTTTTTTTCTCACAGCTGTTATAAATACAGCAATAAGTGAAATAGCTGGCAATGTATTTAGTGCCTGGCCTAATAAGCTGAGTGAGAGAAGCGCTCAACAGTACCTCCGCCTAGCATGGATCGAAATAAATAAAAAAACTAAATGTTTGGACAGATCTCTCTAGGTACTTCAATTATTCAATTTATCACCGGAAGGCGTCATTAAAAAGGTAATACGTACGGAAAAAGATCTGACTGAAGAGGTTGGAGATGCGGAAACAATTAAATTAAACACAACGAATCTCATAAACACCGGTAAAGAAAGTAGTCTAGTAATTACATGTTTTTGAGGGAGATGAATGAAGGGAAGTGTGTGGGGTTTCGGGCTTGTTAAGATTCTTCATTAATGTATTAAACAGTCAAAACAAAAGCGGTTTAGTTACGATATACCCAAATTTATTTAGGATTGATGAATTAATTGTCACAACTAGAATACTAGTTTTGAATGCTAAACATTCATCTTCAGTTCTAAAACATAGAAAATTTTCAACACATCAGTTCTATGTTACATGGACAATATGTACTAATGTTTAAAAAAAATGTAAGAAAAGAATCAGATATTGGTACTCACCTGAGTAGATCTAACAGATATCTGAGATATATCCACCGTCGAAGGAAAAGGGCTAGGTAGGTTGAATTTTTGGGATTTACCTTCACCTAAAGACAAAATAGACCCTTTCCAAAAAAGCGGTGTATACGAAGAAGAAGACTACCTGTCCCCTAAGAATAACATATGATTACAGTATATTCTTTCATGATACATATATTTCAGATATCTGTTAATCTCCTCAGATGAGTACCAACCAATATTTGAAAACTTTACTATATATAATCCATGTAACATAGTGCTGATGTGTTGAAAATGTATGTTTTAGAACTGAAAATGAATGTTTAGCATTTGAAACTAGTTTTCTAATTAAATAATTCCAATAGAAGTGGCAATTAATTCATAGTATTGATTGATTTATATCATCATGCGTACCCCAGATTTATAGGTTTTTCATTTTGTTGAATCATATTTAATTTAATTTCAGGGGTATATATTTATTATGTAAATTCGACAGAAATTTGCCTGACAACAGATATTATCTCCCTACTGCACCATTCCCGACGCTACACCACCGACGCTGAGGAGAGATGATATCATAGGCCTACTGGAGGAAGGTTCGACCTTGGAGCTGTATTCCAGGCAGCCTGTTACCAACTGGAGCCTCCATTTTGTTAGCCGTCCAGCTGCTCTAATGGCCTACCACCACCAAACCCTAATCACCAGCGGGTCCTCCTCTCATTTCGTCGTATCCCATCGAGATCCTTTGTCTTCATTAATTACGGCACCTTGATCCAGGACTCCGACCTCTTCCTGATTCTTCCTCTCTAGATAGCATTCGAGATTATGTTGCTGGACGAATATAAAGAAAAAATAAGCAGTCTTTAGTATATTTCATACATAATACGATAATTTTTGTTATTCGACGTAAGTATTAAAATCTATAAGATGTAGAAACAACAATGTTTCCTTTTTACATTATAACTACACATATATTTATAGGATAACACCTTCCTAATCGAGATTACTGAACATATTTTCTACATACCAGCGATCCTCCATAAGTTGAAACGATATAAGACTTGCGGTATATAAATAGTGAGCAACTCCTTGGTAATACTCTGATAGTTACGGATCCATTATCACTCACCTTCGAGAACTATAATTAGTTGGCTCATCAAAAAATCTAAGTAATATTATTGGAGATTCAATTTAAAATAGAGAAATAAAAAAGTATAGAAATTATGTATTAAATCATCTTGTGACATATCGTAGCATGAATAAAGATTTGAAGATGGATTTTAATATTTCTAATCCCTGTTGAGTAGATCCAATTGAGGTCAATAATTCAAATTATTTTACCAACACTTACTTATTTTATTGGGTTTATATAAAGATATCCATTTTTTATATTTTCAATGTCAAGAAGACATAATGTCCGTGCTACAAGGCCAAATGGCTAACATGCTAGCATTATGTTTAACTCAAACGACTACAATACAGAATGTACGGACGTTTGATCAGACTCCTCGACAAAAGATCTAATCTTCCACTGACGATCAAAGTACTTCTATTCAAGCATTATTCGAACTGGTTTGAAACTCTACGTTGCTGCCATGAGGTCAAATGTTGAAGAAAGTCAAAAGTTGTAACATCTTATGCAAATGCTCAGTTATATATATATCCATCCATACGTTACGTAAGACTTGAAGTCCCATTGACAGTACAAACGGTTTTAAAATGCCCATGTCAGTCTCGTTACAAACACTAAGAATCTTATCAATAACACAACCACACAATCCTCCCTGGCAAGAGACTACCTTGTTGATCGAAATATGCGCTTAAGTTTGGTAGTGCATATTGCAAATAAAATTTTAATCCAAATAAAAATAAATGAACTGAAAAAAATACTATATTGTGGCGTATGAAACAAGATTTGCATTTGTATGAATCCAAAATTTAGTAAGAGTAATTGAGTTGGTAGAGCTGTGGGGTCATCTCACCCTGATAATGAGCAGTGATTGGAGGGGCTTTTAGGGCTGGCAACAGAACCAATAGCTTGTTATCGCTTTTCTTATCCAATCACCTCTTCGATTAGCACTCTGAAAATCAGCCTTATATTTATAATAACATGAATGAAAGAAAATAAATCCTTCAAGGTAACAGGCAAGGTTAATTAAAATATTTAATTGAATAAATTAGTAAAGCTAAAAACTATTAACTAAACCTAACAAGGCCTAACAAAATGTATCTCCTTGAACCTATTCCGGTCAAATTTTCAAACTAACATCAAAATCTTTCTAAACATACAAATCCTCTTCCTATCTAGTTTCACGTAAAAAGGTTACGGCCTCTAGATCTATTATCTACAATTGATTTTAGACATATTTGTCAAACTTCCAACCGTTTTTGAATAAAAGTTACGGAAAATCGATAATTGTCGATAAGAAAATAATTTTTATCTAAATTTTTGTCAAACATTTGCTTCAAGTGCCTGATACGTACAGTTGGCACAAAAAGTATTTGCACAACCAGCGATTTGAGGTTTTATGCATAATAGATTTTTTTTTTTTTAGCCTGCTTGATATACCTTTAATTAGTCAAGAGCAGACACTTTAACATGATAAATATAATATAGTGAAGGCATTCGTGGCAGAAGACCTCTAGAAAAACATTTCATTAGAGAAGAAATAGGAAAAAGAGACTTGAAAATACGTAAATGAACCACTAGATTTTTGGAAGAAAGTTATATTTTCGGATGAAAGCAAATTCAAAGTTTTTAAACCGGCTAACATTATGACAATTTGGCGAAAAAATAAAACGGCTTTAAATACCAGAAATATATTGAAAACGGTGAAGTATGGAGGTGGAAATATTATGGTTTGGAACTATATGGCGTACTCAGGCGTTGGAAATTATTGAAGGTATTATGAAAGCTCGCTCATATGTGGAGGTGTTGCGATGCTACCTGAAAAGTAGTGCCATTAAATTAGGCCTGGATAACGAATACTACTTCCAGGATGATAATGACCCAAAGCACACAGCCAACTTAACCAAGGAGTGGCTTCCATATAATGCTCCCAGAAGATTGCTGACACCACCTCAGTCACCAGACCTCAATCCTGTAGAGAACCTATGGCCTATTTTGGAAAGAAGGGTACAACAGACAAATCTTACTAACAAGGAACACTTAAAACAAGTAATAAATGAATCGTGGAACAATTTATCAGTAGAAATATTAAATAATTTAGTAGAAACCATACCAAGGCGTCTGCAGGCAGTTACTAATGCCATTGGTATGTTTACAAAATATTTAAGTAATTTATGTGCCTTTGGCACTAATATTATATTGTCAATTAAGGTGTGCCAATACTTTTTGGGCGGTGAAAAATTGTTTGTTTTTTTTATTTATGCCCAACTTGTTAAATTTTTTTTCTATATTATGTATAAGATGTTAAATGTTCATTGTTTGCAAGTTTAATATATAACAAAAAGACTAAAAAAAAATTGTTTACTTGTATAAATCCTCAATTCACTGGGTGTACCAATACTTTTTGTGCCAACTGTATGTATGAAATTTAATTAAATTTAATGCGCTATAACTTTGATTCTGACATTTTTTCTAAAAGTGAGGTAAACCCCCCCTTTTTTTTTTTTTGCGAAAATTATCGATTTTCAACGTATATCTCGAAAACGGTTGGAAGTTCGACAAATATGTTTAAAAACAATTTTATAGGAAATTTAATTAGCTTCAATATTTATTTGAAACCTATTTATCTAGAGTCCACCGTTTGCGAGATATATTCAAAAAACCCTTAAAGAAGCCCTGAGGAAAAAATAATCGCTAATTTCATTCACTCAATAATATGTTTATTGACTGGACTATAAGCCTATATTAACTTTTAGTTTAATTTTAATTTTAGCTTCTATTATTATATCTAATTTATTTATTTCATTTAGTATATTGTATAGTTGTAGGTTTTTATTCTGTTTCATTTATTTCTTATTTTATGAATGGATTCATGAAGAATTATATTGCGTATTGTCCTTTGAATTGTTAGGCAGAAAATTTATACTTTAGTAAATGAAAAAAAAAAATAAAATTACTTTAAAAAAAAAAAAGAGAGAGAAAATAAAAATAATTTTATTATTAAACCACAGCTAAATAGAGGCACGAAATACATATTTACACCTACCAAAACATGCTTCTGGTGTATTTTTAAAGGTGATTAATGTCATTGAAGATTATAGCATCATGGACTCCTTTTCCAACTGAATCCGATTTTTCCAAGCACTTTTTATTATTATTGGACTTATTATATTTTATTAAGACTTATTACTGGATTAATCTCAGAGATATCATCTATTAATCACTTGAGGTACGCATGATGGTATAGAAGGATCTATACAATTAGGATTGATGAATTAATTGCCACTTCTATTGGAATTGTTTTATTAGAATACTAGTTTCGAAACATTCATCTTCATTTCTAAAACATATAAAATGTTTTCAAAACATCAGCACTTTGTTATATGGATTACATATACTAAAGTTTTCAAATATGTAAGACAAGTAATCAAATATATTGGTACTCATCTGTGGAGATCTAATAGATATCTGAAATATATCTATAGTAGAAGGGGAAGGGCCAGGTAGGATAAATCTATTTTTTCTAAAGATTCATAAATAACTAAATTTAGGCTATTTTCTACTTGATTTATTATTTTCACTCCCGAGTCATTATTTAATTTACGTTTATTTTCATTTAGATGGATAGCGAAGTTGGAATTTTGAGTATTATTATTATATGCACTTATATGTTCTTTTACTCTTTGATTTACTGATCGTCCAGTTTTCCCGTGTATTTAGCTTCACAGTCATTACATTTTAGTTCGTATACACCACTTTTTTAAAAAGGGTCTATTTTGTCGTTAGGTGAAGGTAAACTCCAAAAATTTAATCTACCTAGCCCTTTCCCTTCCACTATGCATATATTTCAGATATCCGTTAGATCTCCTCAGGTGAGTACCAATATATTTGATTTCTTGTCTTACATTTTTGAAAACTATAATATATATATATATATAATCCATGTAACAATGTGCTGATGTTTTGAAAAAAAATTGTATGTTTTAGAACTGAAGATGAATGTTTAGCATTCAAAACTAGTTTTATAATACAATAATTTCAATAGAAGTGGCAATCAATTCATCAAGCCTAATCATCTATTAGGCAGGAGATCTACAAGGCTCTATCCTGGCCTGACTTCTGTACTTAATATTCAACAAGCAGCTTACTGACAGTCAAAATACACAATATACGTACTACGCATAAGGCGCACAGGGGTCTATTTTAGCAATTTAGCAGGGCAAAAGTCAAAACAGGCAGAGTTATTGTTTCTTTATTGGTGTTTAGAGTTCTTGTGTGCTCCAAACAGGGCAGGAAAGACAATAACAGGTAATATAAACTCACACAAACACGCATATATACACTCATTGTATTTGTAAAACAGTCAGTTATTATAAAGCCAATACAACGTTTTTAAAATAAAATTCCATTTATTTTAGTTTCCTTGCAGACTTTATACTCAAAGTAATGTTGGTTAAGTCTTCTTATTTTATTTACTAATTTAAAAATGACCTTACAGTAGTAGAAGATATTTACAATATGATCTAAAACTGTTAAATAAGCCAAATAATTATAAATTATAATAAAATATAAACTCAGTTTTTATAAATTTTCAAGATTTAGTATAATAATTTCACAACTGGAATCCTAAGTCTGGACAATTTTAGGAAATCTTACAGCAAATTCTTGATTGAAGTTGGTTACAGAATTTGAGATCGGTAGAGCCTGGAGGGACACTCCCAGTCTCTAAAAATGTGGGTACCTTTAATTGGGGGAAACCCTGGTAGTCATCCTAGAATGAGATAGTTGGACGACGTAGAAGAAGGCAACTGGGAATAACTATGTAACTATTTCCAACTTTACAGGAAAACGGGAAAACTAACAGCATTAATGCGGTATCTGAATGGACCTCTGACTGCAACAATTTATCCAGGATTTTTCCATCTCTTAACGGTGAGCTCTCATTAATTTAAACGGATCAGGTTACGAACGTCTTTAGCATGCAACGTTTTTCCAAAGTGAATACATCAGATTTAGGATGTACATCTAAAAGCTTGCGCAATCTCTAGATACTGGATTAAACTAAATTAACGTATGATATTCCGAGACTAAGTAGAACGTTCACCCCGTCACGTAAATGAGTTTAAATGAATTGGGATACTTTAAGTGCAAAATGTGGTATGTTTACGACGTAGGGTGAAGGTTTGTTAGTATTTATTTCAATGATCCAATTTCAAGACCATTCTTAAATGTTTTTGGTATGAGATTGGAGTGTTTGGGAGGAAATGAAGGGATCATTATTCAGTGATAATACACATGTGTCATCATCGTACGTGGTGAGGAAAGTGCTGGGATGAGTCGGGATGTCGGCTGTATACAATGTGTAGAGGACGGGACCTAGGATTCTTCCTTGAGGAACAACGGCAGATTTGATACAGAGGAAGAATAAGAAACGTTATGGTTAATTTTGAATATTTTTTAACTGAGAAGGAAGTGGATAATAGAACAAAGCCAGACTCGGTCAAATGCTTGTTCTACGAAAATGATTTTAATGCGGAAACAGGCATTTGTAAGATAAATGAAAAACTTCAACCAATGGGGTGATCATTTTTGCATTGGTTAAATGATTTCAGTATCCATTGAATAACGAGAGATTTGACAACAGATGTGCTAAGGAAAACGCCGTGGCTTACCGTGGAAGTTACGTGCATTAGTATGTGGCTCTGCGGACGAGCGGTTGGCCTGACTACCAAAGAGACACCTCCCTGCCTGCATAGAGATTAACATGAGCAAGGCCATCTCACATGTTGAGGATGAGCCTTGGTATTTCTCTCCTAAGAGCTTTAAATCCAAACAGATGGTAATGATATCTCTGATCCTGGCCTCCTTAGTATGTATGAAGAGTGTATGCCTGAGCCTAGGGGGAGGGGTGGTTCTTGTAATGGTGATTGATATCCCGCCGAGTCCTGACAGCAGCCCTCCACTGACTCAGCCCCCCCCCCACAATAGGGCAATTCATCAAATAAATTAGTGAATAGCAGCTTTCCGAGTTTTTCTTAAATCCAAACATGTCAACGTTTTTTGATGTTTCAGATGTACTTGAGTGATTGGATGAAAAACGTTCATTTTATGAAAAACGTTTCAGTTTTATTGTAACATGATAGTATGAGTATAATCCATTAGACTCAAAAATATTGGCCATGATTGGATATGCAACCAGACACCTTGTCTTTTATTGTAAACTCCATACCCGCTCGAACTCACTACTCTCCCAACTTGCCTCGCACTGAATAACCTCATAGGCGTCTGAAAAGAAGATGGCCATGAGACCTTCTTATGTAGAGCTACTAATGAATAGTTTTTTACATGCTATTGACATGTCATTGTTATCAATTTCCTCAAATTTATTTGTTGTACCTATAAATACAGTTATACCAATGTATACAGTTGTAAATATATAAATACATCATAAAATATTTTTTTTAAAAATTTAAATCAACATAACTGATTCTGAGATTTGTTGCCTGTTCCTAATTTCCGACGTTAATACTTCCTCGGTACTTTCCTACTTCAATCACTATCTTTTATGATAAACCTTTTATCATTCGTTTTGGAATTTCCTACCCATTCTTATTCGTATAGCTTCTTCCCTAACTTCTTTTAAACATAATTTATTTTCCCACACCCTAAATAATTAATCTTACGTGATATGACTGGTTAATATTTTTAGATGTTTTAATTATTCACATATGATTGTATTTTTTTATTTTTATTTTTATTTTTTGACAATAATTTTAGCCGTGATTTCTAATGCATTGATTTCTAAATGATGCAGCCAATTTCACCAGTAATTGAGCATTATTCTTGTTCTTTAGGGACAGTATCTCTCAGAATAATTTTTCTTTTCCCATTAGATTTATAGAGAGTTTTATAAATGTAATTCAATTATTATACATAGATAACATTAATGAATACTCCTATAAAAAATATTTCGATATTGGCGCTCTATAAAACCGATATATATATTTATATATAAGCATTTATATATATAGAAATAAGTTAATATGTTTCCATAATATTGAGAAACTAATGAGTACTGGAGCTAAAAAAAAATATTTTACTTTATAACGCTTTACTCAAAATTATATTTATTTTTACCTGTGCGGTCGCCCGCTCTCATTTAAAACTATTGGCTTAGAAATTGAAGTTAATTATGTTTCCACTAATATTGTAACACTAACAAAATTTTTTCAATGATATTTTCACGCACAGCAGTAATTTTTAATCTGGTTAAAATTGCACTTATTAGGTGCTTAAAGATTACGTAAAAAATAGACATTCAATTTTTAATATTAATCTATAAGTTGGTAATCTAGATGGACAGAGACTATTAAGAAACTCTTACGGATAATGGACTGCATTATCAGTGATTACAACAAAAGGCCCATGAATCATATTTTGCACACAACATCAAAAATCAAAGGATCGAGGTTTTGATTTAGTAATAATTTTTATTTGGAAGAAATAAATTTATAGATTTCATCTGATTGAATTATAATTTGTAACCATAAAAGTACAGGACGAACAAACCTCGTTTTTGACACTCAACATTGTACATTTAAATTTTTATAACTGTAAATTGTATTACTGATAAATCTTCCTAGAATAATGAAGATGATGTATTTCAAATTTGGTATAGATGGGTTCAGTAGTTTTACCATTTCAAACTCTGTTGCAGAAATGGTAAAACTACTGATTCCGTCGATTTTTAAACTGCACTGGGATCCACATGTTGCTCCATATATTTATAGCTTTTTTTAATAACAATTGAATTTAAAATAAGTAAATTTTATCATAAATTTTTAGCTCTATATAACACCGTATCTTTGTAACCTCTCACGAATGGTGCTCGCGACCTATCGGTCACTAATCAAACTTCACTGCTCACTACATATTTGTCGCTTTTTATTGCAATATAATTGAAAATCTTAAAATTTTACTATTGCTAAACCATTCTTGAACTATGAAGATGTGGTTAAAATTTGGTATTGATTAGTTGAGTAGTTTTCGCGGTTAGTGATCACAAACGAAAAATGGCTTGTCCTTTTATATAATAGTATAGATATAAATACAGATAAAATATCGAAAGAAAAATCTTATGGAATTTTAGGTTAATGGTGTTTCTGAGAATAAATGCTATAGAGTATAATGAATGATCTTCACTTTCTCGGAATCTGTAATTTATCTTCACTTTAAGTAAAGAATTAAGAATAAATTTAGCTGGAAACTCAGAGAGGAAAATAATTCTGAAAGTTTTGACTATTTGACTAGAGATAGTCTAATAATAGAGCTGTGACTATCGGCTATCGTTGACAATATCGAACACAAGGAAGCCCGGCGAGGTGCGGACTGCAGTAGGTCGAGGCATTGAGCCCAAGGACGGTCACAGTCTGCCAGCCGTAAACAGATCCTTGTAGTCTCTGACATTTGGTTTTTTTTTATGTTTCTTATTAAATAATCTTATTAAATCATATCCCGACACGAAGGTATGTTATCGGTGAATAACGACATTCCTAAACCTTCGTTACACAAAACAAACCTGATTCAATAAATAAAAATAAAGTCAAGTTTTAACACACTGTCAGGAAAAAAGTCCACCCAATTTATTTTTTAATTAGATCCAGCATTCGGTGAAATATAGTTATTATCTGATTTTGAATAAGTTATTGAGATACATATATCTAACGCCAAACTCTGATAAATCATATTTAAAATTTCGTATTTGAGTTATTAAAAATATTAATTAAATAAAAGAAAACAGTATTTTAAAAAAAAAAGTAACGAAATTTTAAATTAATGATAACATAAGGGACGGATATAAACCTTATTAATTCAATGTTTCGTAAATTCTAAATTTCTTATAGTCCAGTCAATAAACATATTGTAGAGTGCATGAAACATGCGATTTTTTTTTACCTCAGGGCTTCGTTAGGAGGAGTTAGAAGATAAACTTACTAAATGTCCACACCCCTGTGGTTGAACTAACGGTGCGGAGGAGGGGAGAAGGTCCTATTTTTGGGTTTTTCGATTATTTCTCGGAAACGGTGGACTCTATAAAAATATCTAACAAATCTAAAATAAGGCAAATTAATTTTCCTATACAATTGTTAATTCATATATTTGTCGAACTTCCAACCGTTTTCGAGATATACGTTGTTGAAAATAGATAATTTTCGCAAAAAATAATTTTTACCTCACTTTTGTGATACATTTGCTTCTAGTGTCTTCGTTACTCAGAAAAAAAAAAATCGAAATCAAAGTTGTAGAGCAAAGTGAGGTAAACATTATTTATTTTTTTTTTTTTCGAAAGTTATCAAGTTTTAATAACGTATATTTCGAAAACCTTAGAAATTTCGAAAACAATGTATACAAATAATATTATAGGACATGTTATTAGCATTCATTTTTTTTTTTTTTGTAACATATTTTTCTAGAGTTCAACATTTCCGAGATGTAATCGAAAAAAAAAAAAAAGGGACCTTTTCCTTTCCCCCCCCCACCGTTAGCTCACTCACCAGAGGCGGGGACTATTAGTATGTTTATCTTCGAACTACTAGCGAAGCCCTGAGGTAAAAAAATAATCGCATATTTCATGCACTCTACACCCCTCATTTCAACACTCTTTGACTGGACTATTAGTAATGTTTTTAAATTCCGTTTGTTTTTGTTTAATCAACACTTTGGTCCCAAAACGTTTCATGTATATTGGCTTAATTATATGGTGAGGTAAACACCTAAAACAGAACAGAAATTTTAGCCGAGACAATGAAAAATAAATTGGTTGGATTTTTTTAAATATTTTTTAAACCCACATCCTTCCTTGAGACTTCACCAGGAAAAATGTCAATCAGATTCTAAGAATGAGATATGTATAATATTCTTTGAGAGGAAGCTGCGGCTAAGCGTGTTGCACTTTAGTAACACGCTGTAACGTTCTTATAACCTCAGCGAAGCCGGATTCGAACCATTCCAAACGTTAAGATCCGTTGAGAAAAAAAGTTCTTATTTTGATTGCCCCCGCAATCTTGACCATGCTTGGAAACGGCAGCAGTGGTTTTCTTACACAATTATTGATGATCTTTCAGATAAACATTGATTTTTATGGGAAACGTATCAAGATAGATTTAATGTCATCGGCTCCTGTACTATTCGGACATTTGAGCTTTGGGGCTCCACCAAACCCTCCAATTGTTCTTGTATCCAATCCTTACAATAAAAATTCTTCTTAAAATCGTATATTAAATATGTTGTATACAGTTCTTAATATCAATAAACTATTAAAAAAATGTTTATGAAATTAAAATGAATAATACGTGTATCAGTTTTTTAAAACAATTCTTGTATGTTTTTAGACCTGATGGACATTTCTAACTAGACTCTGAATTTGAAATTCCGATAAAAATGACAAAAATACATTAATCCTAATTGTATTGATGCTTCTATATAATGGTGCGTAACTCAACTAATGCTGTTCTCCACGAAAAAACAAAAACAATTATAGTTGAATGAACAGTGAAAAGAATTAAATAGTATGTTTAATTACTGTTTTCTTTTAAATTTTATTGTTAAATTACTTAAGATTCTTCTTGCGAATCGGGAATACGAATATCTTTAAACTCTTGTCAATTATACACTGACATTTATACCGCTTCTAAAAACAATGCCAGGCTATTTTGTCCGCTATCTGTTGCTATGTGCATTACGTCTTGAGGATTATTCCATGATAAGAATAGGTACTACGCCACGCAACCTTGGCATTAACCGATTTGTAGGTCGGCTGTTTGATCCAACTCCTTCAAGCGTTCGGAACAGGGAAGGAGCTTCTGGTTTGAACTGGATATTCCTAAAGGAAATGAAACAAGATACAACGGTAACTTTAAAATAATTTCAATATTCCATAAAATTATAACACTATTGGTAAGTGCCTGTATGGTACCATTTTCGTTAAATTTTAGTGGATACTTCTTATGAGACTGACTAGTTGTTACTAAAAGGACAATATTTGATGTTTTTAATATCTTTTGAGTATATTAGTCAAAATGGTAGTATCATATTCGGTTTCTCATGGCCTGAGTTGATTTTCGGACTCCAAAATGGTTTAATGACTAATGCTATTAATAATATTTTATTACACTTTAATACTCTTTTACATTTAAATTAGGAGGGTTATTTTATTGTAAAATATATAACAAATTGTTTTTTATTCTAATATGCAATCAAAGTTTTGTAATAAAAGAAATTTTGTACCTTTTATTTTTAATTATTTAATCGGTCTCTGCTGGATGTATAACATTGGATTTAAAACTCTGGTGTTCTTACCTCGGTTCCTGAATCTCTCTCTGAGAGATTAGTTATTACAAGTCATAGATTTGGTTCGCGATTCCCATAATGGGTGTTTATACATGCTTTATATATATATATATATACACATACACACAAAAAAACACAGTAAGTTCATGAAGAGATTTGGGGGAAATAGAAGAAAGAAAAATGGGATCAAAACATCATGCACAAGTTTCAACGCTCTCTTAACTGGCATTGTTTTTAGAAGCGGTATAAATGTCAGTGTATAATTGACAAGTGTTTAAAAATATTCGTATTCCCGATTCGCAAGAAGGATCTTAAGTAATTTAACAATAAAATTTAAAAGAAAACTGTAATTAAACATACAATTTAATTCTTTTCATTGTTCATTTATCTATAATTGTTTTGTTTTTTTGTTTTTTTTTTCATGGAGAACATCATTAGTTGATGTACGCATCATTGTATAGAAGCATATATAATAATAATGATATATATATATACGCACGTGTATAGTAAATATATATATAACATATGAATGTTTATTTATTTATATTTTGTAATGTGGGGGAGTCCAATACCGCACAGATATCATGTTTTACTTATTATCAGAAGCTAATTTCTTCTTCTCCTCCAAAAATCCTCCATTCTCTCTCTTTGTTGTAGTCTTCACTCTTTCGTCCATCCCCACGCCCTTGCCTCTTTCTTTCTTCCACAAGAACCATGATTTTTTTAAGTCCGTTACAGAATCTCTCTCTGTCCTGACAGTCAGTAGTTCCATTTCTCTGAAGTTCTTTCTTCATCTGTTTTGAATAACTACTCCAGCTTTTGAGGTTGTATATCTTAATGGATATCTGCTTATTCAACCTTTTGGGATCTATCATGACCATGTGCCCGTAGAAACATAGTTATATTTTCATAATAATTGCTTCCAAGTCCTCTATCTTTCGTTTATTTCTTTATTCAATCTCAGTCTTTAGCTATCGTATGATATTCTTGTGTCATAAATTCTAAAATTTATCATTTTTCATTTTATTATTTGTAAAATAATTGCAAGCATGTAAATTATTTTTTCATATATATTTGTTTACCAAATGCTTCACAATATTCGGTAGATACCTTCGCATAAACAATACGATCACCACGTTTCTTTTACTAAAACACGTGGACCCTCAATTAAAAATTCACATTTAATAAAATTGAATAAGATGAGTTGAGTATTTGAGTGTTTAAGTTGGGCTGGAATTTGGAATCTGGAAAGGGCTACCACTTATCATTAACAGAGAGGGCTGAACTTATAATTCCTTCATTTGTGGATCGAATGTGCTAAAAACCAATCTTTAAAATACAAATCAATAATAATTTGTATGTTTTTAATATTTAAAAATATTATGGATTCAAATATTTAAAAATATGTATAGGTTAGATATGGTTAAAACGCAATACCATGCATAAAATATTCCCTTTTATCTGCGTTGTGGTTTGAAGTTCCTGTTTGCATAGTCGCTTCCCGGAAAAATCGTTCTTCCACATAATTTCTTCTCTCTTCCCGCCATAAATTCCTTCTACAGCATACTTCCTGGTTATTCTTTTTTGTTATTCTGTGCCCTCAAGTCTAAGATCTACTCCTTTTTTCTCAGAAAATCTCTTTGAAAGAGGGTGGTGATGAATGCTTATAAGATAAAAAAATAGCATTGGTTTGTAGCTATGAACTATGAATAAACACGGCTTCTTTGAATCTATTCAAAGAGAATAAGTCGAATTTCCCATTGAATGATGGTTGAAATTATAATTTTATTGAGTATTTTCCAGATTATGGTTATGTAACTAATATGTGTTTGGTTCTTCTATAGGTGTGAATACATAAAAGAGAAGAATAAATGAGGAAATGAGAATTTCGATATACATGGGAACTGACTTTTTCTTTTAAAATATTCAAGAGATTTTATGGAATTAATTTTATTATGTTTTATCTATATTGTATGCGTCAAATGGGACAGGTGCATTCACAAATCTTTTATTACCCTTCTGTATGGCGGTAGGGATATCTTTAGTTTCTCCTGACCACAAACCGCCAAGCCGCTAAACGTATTTTGAGGTTTGACAGGCGAGCAGATGGAAGGTCATGGGAACAGTCTTACTTAAAATATGTTGAATTAATGTAATTCAAATATTTATCTACTATATGACTTTTTAATACCACAACAAATAATATATAAACAATAATAATAATTAATAGAATAACCTAAAAATAATGATATAAAGGTAAGCTCACACTACAGCGGATAGGAACGGATTTTCCGACAGCTATTGGTTATGATGACTAGATATGGAAATTGCACGCCACGACAGCTCTGAGTGAAACGCATCCTACTCAACAAATGTCGGAAAATCCGGTCCAATGCACTGCAATCCAATCCTTTATTGTATACTAAATTATATATGTAATTATATCGAGAAATATCACTCAGATATTTCTATCCATATAGTTCAAGATAGTGGGGTAATAATAATTTCTTATCTACTGTATAGTTCTTTCTTTATCTTTATTTTTTACATTGACAATAATTGTACATATTGTGTGAATGGATTCATAAGGGCATCCATATTAATTATTGACCTCTTTAAAGCAGATTGTAATACTCAATAAAAGTTTTTATTAAAAAAAAAAAAATTAGTTTGCTAGTGTTGACTGAACCTATTTGGAACCTCTGCAATTAAAACGGTATGTCGCGTTTTGTTGTTTACGTGTAGTTCAGATATTTTAGGTTTTAACTTCGGAAAAATCCCTAGTGAGTTGAATTTTCGCATACACCTTTATTACAGAATTTTAATGAATATGTGAAAAATTGACATTGATTTCGTGCCGGCTAAAAAAGTTATAAAGGTCACATTAGCGCGAAAATCAGTGTTCCGCGAATATCTCGCGATGTATTGCTCGGAGATCAATTGAAGGCATATCAAAAATTGTCCATCGTGAAATTATCTACAAAAAATTACTGTTTCATTTTTCTGTAAGATCGACCGTTTTTTGAGCAGAGCGCTGAGAAACTAACTTGCGGCAAGTCGCACTTTTTCGCGAAAACCCAATTTTTGGTACTGTTTTGTCTATAACTTCGAAATTATTCCTCTGATCTAAAATTTTTTTTTTTAATCTGAGAGCTGTTTAAATTTACTGTCAGGCCCTGTATATGAAGTTTTGATCAAGTCTTGTAAAACATCCTATGCCAGCACGCTGAGAACCCCGTACTATTGTCACATCCTTATTTTTTCGGCACAATTCTCATTATAAATCCAAACATATTTTTACGATTCCGAATTCCTTTTTTTTTTTTTCAACTCGATGCTGGTTAAATTTACTATCAGATCCCATATATCAAATTTTAATTAACTCCATGTAACACACACGCCAGCCCACTGAAACGAGTCAGAACTGTCATGTTTTGCCAAAACATACACATCTAGTATGGGTATTACACGGAATTAATTAAAACTTGATACATAGGATCTAATAGAAAATTTAACCAGATTTAAGGTTTAAAAAAGAAATACAAGATCGGACAAATTGTTCAGGAGTTATCGCGAAAATATGCCTTAAAAAAACGTGGATTTTATAACAGTTTGCAGATTATAGTGTTCATTATACAGTAAACAGAAAGGAAAATTAATCTTGTTAATTCAAACCTTCAGAAGCTTCATGTAAGTTACAGCGAATAGGTGATAATTTGATAACTGAAAAGATCAATTCATCAACATTCAAATTGAACTTTTACTCACATAACTCAATTTTTTTTTTTTTTGATCGATTTATCAATTTGTTTTCACCTAATCATAAATTGTTTTTTTGATTGAAGGACAAATGGTTATTTTTGGCCATTTTATATTCAAACAATGAAGTGGAAAGAACTCGTTGTCAGTGGGTTAGGCCTTTAAAAAAAAAATTAACATTGACAATATATAAAAATAAAGTACATATCCATACTCACATATAAATGAAGGGAAGAATAACAAATATATAAATCGAAGTAAAATATATAATATAACATAATATATATATATATAACTAAAATCAAGTAAATAATTACATAATATAAATTCAGGTGTTAAATTAAATAATACATGCCAATATTTATTGTAAATTGTATGGTACTACATATGAAATTTTCACTGACGCCCAGGGCCTTACAGACCTTCTATTTTTCTATATCTCTCATTATTTTTTAATATCTTTCTTATATATATATATATATAACTGAAATCAGAATATCTGCTATAGCTTTTTTTCCAATAGCTTCAAAGTCATCTTGTTTTAAGCGTTTTTGCTGTTCCATTCAGAATTGAATCAAAAGCCAATATGATTGTTTTTCTGAAGGTATATTGTACCAGAGAAATTAGCGGAAGCTATTTGGAAAATCGATTATTGTCTATATCCTGTATCGATTTATCCGTTAGAGCGCTCACCATCGGGCCGCGGTATTCTCCTATAAGACGACCACAGCCTGCAATATCCGGCCCCTGTGCCTGATATGTGATGGGGATACTATCGATTCCAGTTCGTCCTAAATTTGCCCCCTCCCCCACGTCCAGCTTTTTATTTATTCATAGGTTTCAAATCCATGATCTAAATACAAATAATATAATTTGTTAAATGTAAAACATTTAAAAAAAATTATTTATTGATATTAACAACTGTATAGAATATATAAAAATGTGTGGGTTAATCATTACAATAATATTTCAATTGTTAAGCATCCACTTATTGGAAGCACGTCAATAATAATTTAATATTTCAAGGTCCTAAAGCCATCTTCTTTTTTGATGCCTTGTTCCGGGTTTATCCGGATTACAGAATGGAAGCAATGCGAGAGAGTAATAGATTTGAATGGTTAAGGAGTTTACTATGAAAGGGTATGTATCTGGTTTGGGCTAAATCAGCAACATATGGGACATTAAACTACTATGTTGCTCTTGGGGTTTATTGAAAATACTTTGTTACTATATAAATATAACCCCATTTATTAATATCTTACTCCTTACCTTTATTGGATTTTAACCCAATGCGTGCAAACCTGAATTGGTGTGAAGGTATATTTAGGAAATTGAATAATAATAATGATTATTGGACATACTTTATATAATATAACTATTTTAGATGTTTCAAGATCAGGATGAATTTACACTCTAATCTATGTGAGGGTCAGCACACAATTTACAAGTTACAATTATTACCAACAAGATACATGGGTACTTATCTTACATAGTTAGGTCTAAGGCGGCTTCTTGAAGTTGGTCCGGGCCAGGTCTCGGTTGTCTTAATCAGGTTCCATCTTCTTCCATCAAGGGAACTCTTCCTCGATTGCCTCTCGGTGTCTCATCCTCAGCCGTGTATCAAACGGCCTCTCCCCTTTGTCTCCAAAAGTCTCCTCCGCCAAAACCTCCGTCGATCAAACTATCCCTCTTTGTTTCCAGGGTCATCAATATATACAAACTTCCCCTTCCCTTTACTTTTTAGATTTCTTTAATTAGAATGTTTCATCTCTTTATCTCTAGTAAACTTTTATAGACGAAATATTTTCAGGTACCCCGCGACGTCATTCCGAAGGTTTGGTCTAATTTTGCCTGGCCCAGATCCCCTTTGAAGGGCTTTATGGCTTAACACTCATATTCCAAACTTCAAAGGAGTGCCGAGCCTTTTTCTTCTGGCTATCTTTAAATTACTAATAAACATTGTTTTGCGTAGCCATAATACATTGCAAAACTATGGATAAGTTTATTTGTGACAAATTATGGAGCATGGAGGATTATTGGAAGGATTTTGGATTGTGAGTATTAGATACAAGAATAATTGGAAGGTTTAGTTAAGCCCCAAAACTCAACTCTGTATGTCCAAATGGGTCTTTTTACTTTCATTTAGTTTTATATTGTAAGGCCTCTAAACCATCTCCCTTTCAGACGCCTCGGAGGATTATCGAGAATTGTGGAATTGCGTGAGAGGCAAGCTGGGAGGCTAGTGGATTCGAATGGGTTTAAAGTTTTCTATGAAAGGATAGGTGTCTGGTTTGGGTCAAATCAGCAACATGTGAAACATTGTGATTTTTATCGATAAGTTCATTGGTGACAAAGTAGGAAGCACTGAGGAATTTTCGAATGATTTTAAATTGTAAGGATTGGATACGGGATGAATTGGTTGGTTTAGTGGACCCGCAAAGCTCAACTCCGTACGTTCAAATAGGTCTAATCACAGTCATGTGCATGAGTGTTTTGTAATTAATTGGGAGCTTTGAACGTTTGTCTAGTGAATGTTAATGTCTGTAACTACGGGTAGTATCTTTTTTTAGTCTTATATGTGGATTCCAAGTTAGACGTTTGGAAGACGTTGGAATTGGACAAATGAAGTCCTAGGTAGCGGATCTGTTCAACAGAGATTAATGAATAACACTAAAGGATACTGTAGGACAGGACAATAAAGTGTTAAAAAAAAAAAAATTAAAATGTATAATACGTGAATAAATTTTTTTTTTTTTTTTAATTCTTGTATGTTTAAAGGAAGCTTTGAATATTTGTCTAGTTTGAACTATAGAATTATATATAAAATAAACGTTATATATATATATATATATATATATATATATATATATAAAACCCATTTTTAAAAGGGAATTTCATTGATACAGTTTGTAATATGACATATTTGGTTATATATTTAGATTCTCAAAAGTTTATTCTATTGAATGTAAAATTGAAAAATACACTTAACCTTCCTTTCATATAAATAGGTATTTATATTTTTTCATAAAAAGCTAAAAATACCAGTTATGTGCATGATGTACCGTTTATAGTCATAGCCAAGACTAGTTATGGTTATGTGACAAAATAATCTTTAAGCAAATATTTTTAATAATTTAATGGGCAACTATAACTATAATAATTATCTAAATACGAATAGAACACGGTTTAACAAAAAAGTAAAATATATATTTAAAAACACAATCACTTGATCCACTCATTCAAAAACTTTGTAGTTACTTTTTAGTTCATAAAACCGTCATGAAATGATAGTTGAAAATGCATCTAAACAACTATTTATCAGTGTATAATTTATAGCAGCATTTCTCGTTGATTTTTTTACATAAGCAGTAACGGCATACAATTTAGTAATCATTCCCACTAAAAAAATAATGAATTAAAAGAAATCGGATTGTATTTTTTGTAAATTATCTTCTTTCGAAATTTCCAGTTTTCTTAAAACAGCAGTAACTATCCGCGAAGTAAAGAATATAACTAACTATATTAACTAGTAATGGTCACTTTAGAGATTTAAGGTCAAACATAACCACTACTAGAAAGGGATGCAGTATAAAAGCTTTAAAATGACATAATCAAATGAAGAAAATTCTATTTTTTTCCTTATTAGCAGAAAGAACCTTTTTAACACCAAAGAAAATTGAAATGGGTAGGGGTGACTATAACTCATATCCTGTATTTTTATACACCAGTTATGGTCAGTTCAAAATTATTGTTAATTAAGCCTGAATTCTAATGAAAAGTTACATAACTCAAAAACTAAAAATTAATGAAGCAATTTCAATATAATTCCTTAAGAATCCTCACTTTTAAAAACGATCTTACTAAAAAAAGAGGTATTTCAGGACACTATTTGAAGAAAATATTTTTTAATGCCTACTGCAAAAGGGATAGGAGGGAGAATTTCGTTAGTAAATGGATCTTAAATCCCTTTCAGAAATATTCCCCCTTGCGATATCACAAATAAATGGATCAGACCCTTATTATTACGATAATTGTATTAGCCTGCCCATAACTGGTGAGGTGACCATAACTAGTGATTTACCCTATATATATATATATATATATATATATATATATATATCTATATATATATATATATATATATATATATATATATATATATATATATATATATATATATATAGATTTAGGTATATCAATAAATATCTTCACGCTTCGGCTTGAAATGGTTGGTTCACAATGGTTAAAGCAAGTTTATACAAGGCCAGTAACCTACAATAAGCACAATTTATCACTTATATAAATTAATTAACTCAAAACTGTAAGATAATGAGTCAGTTCCCTAATAATGGTTGTAATTATGATTGATGTGAAACTGTTCTTATATAGAAGCTTCAGCTCCTTTTGTGTACCTACACAGAGGCTGCTGATTAAACTTATTCTAAAGGCAAGTATGTCTAAGTGATGCTTTTTATTCTGTTGCTTTCCAAAATTATTGAAGGCTCAAACACTCCAAGCTCATATAAAAAAAAATCCAAACAGTAATATCCAAACAGTAATAAATCCAAACATATAAAAATAAATCCAAATATATATATATATAAAACAAATGTCTTATAAAACTGACATACAGCTTGAAAATGGGATAATTACCTAAGGGAACTTCTTTCTGCTTGGAATTGTTGCGAGGTTTTTTTTTCTACAAGAGTTCGTAATTATGACAAGCACACTATTCCAACCATAATCATAATCATATTCAGCCAAACTCCTCCAAAACCTCGCTAAACGCCTTGAACCCTTCCTAGAGCCGCAGATGTAACTATAATAGACCCCGGTACTGTTGAAGAAGAGCTAGCTAGAACAAAGGGAAGGAACTACACTGCTAATCGCGTTCCCTGTCAACGACCATAAAGCGGCTCCATTCACCTCTATGAACCATTAGCTCACTCTTCTATGCACAACCAGATGAATGAGATTTCTTCGCCCTGGCCTTTTTTCCCTTTCATAATTATGAAGGATACGGTACTCGTTGGGTTATATAGCTGCTTTCATTTCCATGGCTAGGACTACGGCATAAAACAGCATTCGCTACGGGCTCCAATTCACGGATGGTGCTCTTGGCATTGGCGCATTTGGAACAAAAGCGTTTGCTTATAACCTTAATTAAAATTATAAGCTTTCATAGTTTATTCTAATTATATTCTTACTAGCATCCCCCTGCCGCGGCTTCGCCCGCTGTCTTAAGTAAACAAGTATAATTTCAATTAATAATTGAAGTGTTATTTATTTATCGACAAAGATCTTGAATTGAAGTATGGAATTAAGCATTATTTCTTCAATAAGATTTCCATGCAGTAATTTTTTATCTAGTTAAACATGCACTGATTTTTTGGTTGAAAATAACTTAAAAGCATAATTAGACATCCAAATTTTAATTTAATGTACGAGTTGGTAATCTAGATGGACAGAAAACTATTAAAAAGATTTGCAGTTAATAGCTGTTGGGGAGGGGGGCTTTTCACTTTTGGAAAAAACAGTTCCCAACCCCAGTGAATGCTGGTAAAAAATTACTTAGAAAAATGCCCAAACATAAGTTTTAAAGATTGGGAAACCTGAAATAATTAATGACATAAAAAACAAAAAAACAAAACAAAGAAAATTGAAATTATAAATGAACACCAGAAATTAAAAATATATTTTCTTAAATGATTGAGTATATAAATATATATAAACATTAAAAATATCGTGGTGAGAAATTTAAGTTTGAAACTAGAAATAAACAAATAAAAAAAGTTTCTCCTAATAATATTAAAAATCCCCTATTGTGATTACAAAATAAACCAAATTCAAATACATACCAAAAAAATTTAAATGTCTCTTTTCCTTTTTTTTTATATATTGGTTCAAGTTACGTGTTACTGTGCTTCTTCAATCCATACGGTGAGTTGCTTCATACTTCCATGGGCAGGGGTGAGTAATAAAAAAAAAAGCCTGCCGGTGAGTCTCGAGGAAGTTGGTGAGATTTGCGCCTAACTACTTCTTCCAGGGAGGTCTGGCCCAGACTGACCGTTGAGTCTCTTATCTCCCGAGGCGTACGTAAATAAGTAACTTGAACCATAAACACTTAACTTGAACCGTAAACACGCTATTTACACTACATATTGTTCATTATAAGTTAAATGCGGTTTCTTCACTATAGGAGATGAAAATATAAAAAAATAAAATAAAATAAGATATTAAATTATTGGGATTTAACAATAGCTTTCAGATAAAAGAAAAGAAATTTTGAATCGGACAAATAGTTTCGGAGGTATAGCCAAAAGAGTACAGACAACATGGATTTCTCGGAGAAGTGCGACTTACCGCAAATAAGCCAATCTTTGGTTGCGAATCGCTCTAAAATTATTGATCTGAGAAAAAAAATTAATAGAACAAAATTTGTTGTAAATTTCATTTTATGTAATAATGTAACGGTTTCCGAGTTATTTGATCAAACAGCTAAAAACTTATAATTTTCATCCCTCTCTCCTCCTCCCTCGTCCAAATCCGACGCTTTTTTGAGGAAGACTTTTTACTACATTTAGATTTATGTTTCGGGGACAATTTCCATCAGTCAGACATTTTTATTTTTGGAGTTCAAGGTTTCGTCATTTATGGTCTAATTTCCCTATACAACATCGGATAGTTTTCAAACTTCTCTGTTATCCACATACCTATTATCGCTTTTTTAGTAAAAAACGTTAGTTGAAAATCATGTGGTTAAAATTTGTTACACATTGGTTCAGTAGTTTTCGTGGTTAATGATCACACACGAAAAATGGCTTCTTCTTTCATATAATACTGTAGATATAAACAGATGTTTTTATTTACTAACATATCACTCTTAAATCAAGAGTTCTTTAAGATTTGACAATTAAAACAGATAAAAATAAAAAATTTAAATTCTGAATATTTTCGTCAGCGTCTTTCATTAAATCCTTGAGAGTTTCTCCGGCAGTTAATTTATTTAAATAACCCATTAAATAAAGTACGAATTTAGAGTATATCTTGGAAGCTTATGTAACAGCTTAATAACATAACACGCTGACACCGGCCAATGAGCTGAGAGTTGGGAAGCCGACGTGAGTTGGCCCGTAGAGTGTGGGTTATCGATCTCCAGCGGCCAATCCCATTACAGTATATAAAATACTGGCGGTGGGAACCCTCCCTATTTACGTCGAGGAAATTAAACTGAGATAAAGGGCGGTAGTCCGCTTTCTTTTCCAGTCTATTATTAGGAGGGATCCGGGATGGCCCAGCCTCCGGTCTGCCTTGGTACCTGTCTTCTTTGTACCTGTTGTGTTCTGCGGCGCGATATGATTGATGGTCTGGGTCTTGTAGGACTATTTTAAAATACAATGTATGTTTTTAAGTTGCGTAATATGTTTAGAGGTTATAGAATTTTTTATTTAGAAAATTTTATATTTATATAATGAATTATTTGTATAATAAAATAAGAATATTTTATTTGAATTTTTTTACAATTTACAATTCATATTAAGTATTCATGTTCCGGCATAAATCCTTTACATGATTAATATAATTTTATTTAATAGTAAATGGACTTTACAATTCAAAGTTTATCTTTAAACAGTAGGAAAAATAAGAAAAAAAAATGCATAACAAAATATAAATAATAATAATAATCAAAACTAAATAATTAAAAAATAAATAAAATAAAAATAAATCAATTACAATAATTTATTTGTGTATATCTTACATCATCTAAAAAATATGAATACAATGAAAATTATAAAATCGTACGTACAATTACAAATATTAAAACTTTTTTTTTTATATGCCAATTTATTGAAATTTACAACTGTACAAATATATACATCAAGTAAATGTGTTGATAACGATTCTATGTTGAGAACATGACATAACTTGAACTACTCATCAGTAGGAGTTCAATAAAAATTCTACACTAGAAGATCTCTAGGCCATCTTCTTTTCAGACGCCTCGGAGGATTACCGGAAATAGAGTGGGAAGCAAGTTGAGAAACTAGTGGATTTGAGTGGTTATGGAGCTTATTATGAAAGGATAGGTATCTGGTTTGCGTTAACTCAGCAACATATGGAACATTAAGATCTTTGTGGATAACTTTATTGGTGACAAAGTGAGGAGCATTTAGGATTTTTCGAAGGATTTTGGACAGTAAAGATTGGACACGAGATAAATTGGATGGTTTACTGGAGTCCCAAAGCTCAGCTCCGTACGTCCAAATAGGTCGAATCACAGTCATGTAAATGAGTCTTTTGTAATTAGATGGGAGGTTTGAACGTTTGTCTAGTTAATATTGAAGTAGTCTGTAACGACGAGCAGTTTCTTGCCGTTTTAGTCTTGAATATTAAAACATAGCTGACAAAAGACATATTATTTGTACATGTTTTTTGCTTATTAATAAATGGACAAATAATCATATGAATATTTGTAGCAAAAACAAACGCCTATATATTAATATCACTAACAGTAAAGTTGGACCAAATTTAATCATAAATAAATACACTATTTCAGGTTTTTTTAAAAAACGACTATTTTCTCAAAAATGATGCTAGATAGAATTTTTTATCCTTTAGATTTGAATTCAGCACACATGAAAATATAAAGATCAGAAATAATTTCTCAAGGGAGCGAATTTTATTTTTTTTTTGCAGAACTGTGTTATTGGAGTTGGAATTTAGGTTTATGTTCATGCACAAGAATTTTGTGACAACCTAGTACTAATATACAAATTTAAGAATATTCATTCATCAGGATCAGTACCAAAATTAGCACTAATACATTAATAGAAGATGTGAGTAAATATCATTAAAAATTCATAAGTACCATGCATTGAAGAATGTGGTGCCCCGTACAACGATTTGAAATAATGGTGTTGTTTTGTGGGACAACCGGTCACTCCACGACGGCAATAGGAAGTCCCGAAGAAGCATTTAAGGGGGGGAGCCATTAGCCAATTACCAGGGGGCGGGGGATCGCACTGCTGCCAACCTTGCCATTTCTATCGATTTTTCTTCGTCGTCGCCGGAACGTTGCCAGAGGGGACGGGATGTTGCTAATTTCCACTTTATAAGCGAAATTGCCTCTAAGCGATACGGGTCCATTGTAAGCTTCAAACAGGTAGCCTTACTGCTCATGTAGCTTCAATAATTGGATATCTGATCGCTCTTCCAGTTCAGGATGAAAGATTAAGGTAATCGACACAGAATGTGTAAGCATAATTAAAATAATTTATCCCAAATATTAGTCCGATACTTATCGGATAAATATTTTTTGTTGGTTGTATTGTTACTAATCAAAAAAGTTCCATATATGTTGTAAAAACTATTAATTGAAATTTGCAACTATATACAGTAATAAAATCTAGTGACTGTGAAGAGTTTTACTATTAAAAGAAATAAATATACTAACTTTCAAAAAAAAAAAAATTCATATTCCCCAATTGTATGACTTTTTGTAACATAAATATATTTTTATAATTTTTTTTTATAATTGAAATTTACAACGGTACAGAATACATTAAGTAAACGTGTTGATATTGATTACAATAATATGCCAAAACCTGAAAAGAACTACTCATCAGGAGCACTTTCTTCTACACCGTCCCGAGGCCATCTTATTTTTGGACGCCTCGGAGAATTACGGGAATGAAGAAAGAAGCAAGCTGAGAGACAAGTATATTAATGTGGTTATGGAGTTTACTGTGAAAGGATAGGCATCTGGTTTGGGCTAAATCTGCAACATATGGGACATTAAGGTCTTTATGGATAAGTTTATGTGCAGCAAAGTGAGGAGCATTAAGGATATTTCGAAGGATTTTGGATTGTAAGGATTGGATACGGAAAGAATTACAGGATTTAGCTTAGCCCAAAGCTCAACTCCATAAGTGCAAATAGGTCTGATAACTGTCATGTAAATGAGTCTTTTGTAGTAAATCGGAAGGTTTGAACGTTTGTCTAGTAAATTTGAAGAAGTCGAAAACGTCGAACAGTTTCCTGTCGTTTTAGTCCTATATTTGGATTCCAAGCTTAACGTTTATCTAGTTGGAGTCCTAGATAACGAGTCTGTTCAACAGGGATCAGTGGGATATTATTAAAGGATACTAAATGCATTCTTGAAATATAAAAACAGAAAAAGTTGGTTTTCTATTTTAACTGACATTTTCATCATTTCAACTTTACTTAAGCAGGCAAAGGTATCGACAAAATTTTTCAATCTTTTCCATCAACCATTATAAGAAGAGCGTATGGCATTGTTAATAGATTAGACATTGCTTAAAACAAGTAAATGCTGAACTTTATATTTTAAAAAATATAAACATATGTATATCAAAAGAATATATTAAATTTTAAATTAATATTAATTTTTTTAAATATAAGTACAGATCAGATAAAAGGAGAAATACATTGAATTAATTGGGGTGATCAAGAAACCGAAACAAAAAAAAGTGATGATGAAATGGCTATGTTGATATGGATAAATCCAGAAACTTAGGACCAAGTCAAAGAAAAAAAGCTTTTATTAAATGATACATAAATAAAATGAATTAATAATGATTGACTAGAAGAATCATAGATTGTTAAATAATTGAATATCGTATTATTTAGTTTATATCATAGTTGCGAATAGGTAATTGATTATTTCTAACATAAATGTCTGATTTAATTCATTTAGAAGATAATGCAGCTTCTGTTCATTTGCATGCTCACTAGAAATTTTAGTTTTTTTAGCAGATGCTTACAATATCGTAAAACTAGCCATAAAAACAAAATAATATTATGCGTTTTTTTCTGTGTTAAACAAAAAAAAATCTGTTTTCATCAAACACTGTATATTGTTATATTTTCTCTTGATCTGAAATATACATTTGTTTTGTTAATTTCCAATTTTTTGCATCACAGCTTTAATATACTCTGTCTTGTTTAAATACCTAGCAATAAATACATTATGAATACTAACCACAAAGGTGTTTCTTTAGCTCATAAATAAAAAATGTAGATCTGCTTTTAGATTATATATTATTTCAAGTAAAATTAATTGAAGGGAAGGTATTTAAAAAAAAAAAATCTAAAATATTTAATTCGAGAATTTTTTAGAACACTCAATTCGGCCATAGCAAGCATCTGCTGTGTAATACAACAATGAATCAACAAATTATTTTCAGTGGTTTATAATGTATAGGTGTTTGTGTGACTCAGGCGTTAAAATGGAACACCTGCCTTACCTAATGCAACTTGTACGTAGCTTGAGGCAACGGAGGCTGGCGAAATTGTCGATGACGAAGCACTCCCTGCTCGAACGGATGGGATCGGGTAGTCTCTAGACCCCGGGGGAATGGGGGTATCTAGATGGGATGGAGTTACAGAGGATATAGTGCAAGCCTTCAAGCGTGAATCGGCAAGTATGTTAAGCCTCTCATTTCTCTATTTATTTCCCGAAGCCGTTTTCTATAACTTAAGTGGCAAAAATATTTTAAATTGCTTTTATATTGAAAAACGTTAATCTGGACTACTCAGAACATGTGGAACTGCTATAGAAAAGCAAGAAATCATTCTGTGGTTATTGAATCTGCCACTGTGAGTTTCCATTCGGTTATCTGCTGCGTCAATTGTGGGTAGATAAGAGGCGTGTGATATGTGGGGAATCCTCCATGATAAACTAAACAAATATAATTCTCGTAGTTCCTAAAAGTGATTATTATTGAATACAGATTAAAGTTCAAGAATCACAAAAAGATTAGCAAAATTACTTTGTGTTTTTTTTTTATATTAAAATTTGTATATTTGCTATTAAATTATTACATTCCTTATTGCAATCATTATAATACCATTATGGTTCAACCAAGAGCTGATTATATAATAAATATTAAAATCATTGAAATAATAGATGTTAACAAACTTTGTCTGACTAAATATTTAGAAAGGTCTTATATACAAACCCCTAGAAAACTTCTGGATGAAGTCATAAGTGATAAAAGAAAAGTTCACAGGCCAGAATCATCTTGGGATTACACATTCATAAAGCAGAGCTCGACAGACCTTCCTGGTTGTATGGACGGAAAATATGTTAGGTCTCCATGAATGATGCATATTAAGGTCCATCAATTTTCGGCTAGCTCTAAACCCCTACTTTCAAGCTGGCCTAAGCACCAAATTGTAGATAACTCCAGAGAATTAATAATGAATTTTCGTGGAATTGGTTATCGAAAGTTCTAGAAACTTCCTCTCTCTACCAGGAACACTGCTAGTACATCAGAAGTGTCTTTATATCTGCGAGAAATGCTCACATGTAATCTAAAAATTTAAAAAAATATATATATAAACAATATGTTTTTTTTAACTTCATTGTTTAGTTTAAATCTTTGTTCAAACCAAGACAACCAGCGAATATGCTGGAAAAAAAAATATTGCATGTAAAACATGAGGGAGACCAGTACCCATTGGTATCTCCTCCTGACATTATTTTAGGTTGTTCTTACTTAAGAAGGTCCCACCCAGATTCTTTTTAGCCTTCGGTACGTATTGTCAGGAATGTTAGTTGTCAAAAACATATTTTGTATGAACTGTTTCGATTGTCATATATTTTGTCGTAAAATATTCTGTATTTTGTTTTGATGTGAGGTTTTATTGGCTGAACGTAAATTTGTGTTGCCTAAGTCTATGGAGTACCCCTGATTTAAGTTTATGTCATCATAAATATTAAAACAATCACCATTGAATTAAATAACAAAAACTGATATTTAAAAAATATAAATGAAAAATGATCTTCAAGAGGTTCTGGAGGATATTTAATGTTTTCAGCTTCACAGTTGTTTTTGAAGCAAAATAAATATTATAAAACTTATAGAATATAATTATTATTATATGTTTTAAAGCAAGTAATCAATTATTTTATTCTTACTTATAACCTACTTACTGTTACATCCGCAAGGTTCTGACCTGGCTCTAATTATTTCCCTAATAATCTGCTTCAGCTCGAGATCTCTAAGTGACCCCCCACTTGACGAAGTTCTTCTAAGGGGGCTTTGGTCGTACTCTTGCTCCTCTGTCGGCAACTAGATGATTATAAATCCCGGAAACCGAATCCCTAAATCCCAGTCGTATTCCAGTACCAAAAAGATTGGTATTAAATTTAACAATCCCAACGTTAAAAGTATTGACAAATATTATAAAAAATGGTTTTAACAATACAGCCTGAAACATAACGCAATGGTTTCACTCGACTTTTTGCCACCAGCCACCATGTTTTGTTAGCTGAATTTATATGGGTTTACTTTCACCGACGATAAGGCAGTTTATGTTGCGAAAACGAGCGAGAAATTCTTGTATTTAAAACTGTTTGAATGTTCCTGAATACCGATACTGAGGTCCAAATATCATTCTGATGAATAGAACCTGCCAATAAACAGAACCAAGTTCACTACTAAAAATAAACATATCAATGCTGATTCGAATGAAAATCTGATAATAAATATCTGAAATCAGGGCAAGTTATTGAACAGGTAATTTTAGGAATTTGACGAATAACCGGAATATTTATGATATGATAAAGAATGTTCGTAAAGTAACCCATATTTAAAAAAAAAAAAAGTATCCCAGAATGATACAATACAATATTTTTTAACCGCAAGACGAGAATGGATAGCCTCTTTACTATGTTCAAGTCTAATCGAGTTGTTTTGTGTTTTAGAAATTTCAGATCTTCTAGAAAGAAGTTGTTTATTTTAAGTTGAATCTTGTTGAAGTTTAACTACTTCTTTTTTTTTAGCTGCTATTTTATGATCATTTAATTATTTTGTGAATACTAAGATGATTAAAAAGCATATTCTATTGTACTTGGTAATTTCATATCTTTCTACAATCCCGGTCTATACCGGGATCCCGGATTATTATGTATACAAAACACATATTGAATCTCAATATTAGTTCCCAAAGATGATAAATTTTTTCTGTTAACCAATCTATACTATTATGTAAAAGGACAATCCATTTTTCGTTTGTGATCACCAACCGTGAATACTACCAAATTTTTATTGTTCTAGGATGGTTTGGAAATAAAATCTACTAATTTCCCACTTATTCTTCATTTAAAAAGAAAGTTAGTTGATATCAGTGAAGTATGGAAATTTACCGATAGGTGACGGTCGCCAATCTACATGAGAGGTTACAAATATACAGTGTAATAGTGAGCTTGAAATTGATTAAAAAAAAAAAAAATAGCTAATTTTCAATGGAATTATTATTAAAAAAGCTATAAATATTTGGTGTGAAATGAACCCCAATTAAGTTTAAAAATCGATCTATATGTGGCTAGATCTAATCTGCAACATTGTTTGCTTGGATAAAACTATTGAACCCATATTTCTAGAAAGACTTATAATAATAATAATAATCTAAATGCACAGTGTTGATTGTAAGAAATGAGGTTTGCCACAGTGTAGTATACTTTTATGGTTAGAAATTAAAATCCCTCCAGATGAAGCCATTAAAATTATTTTTGTCAAATTAAAATTATACTAAATCAATGCTGATCCTTTGCTTTTTGATATATTGTGTAAAAATATGATTGATGAGCCTTTACTTGTGAACACTGATAATGCAGTCCATTATCGTAAGCTTCTTAATAGTCTCTGTCCATCCGGACTACCAACATACATAACAATTAAAAATTGGGTTACCTTTTCATGTTAATCTTCACCTTACGTCGTTTCAACCTCACTGACCTGATTACACTTCGACTCGATAACCTCCCAGTTCTCTGGAATCCTAAAGACCTGGCAGTACGTTACCTAGAAGTACACCTTGACACCAGACTGTCTTGGAGATTACACGCTAACTACATCTTACCACAAGCCAAAGCAAGACAAACTTTTGTAACCTCTTTTAAATAGAAAATCATTACTTCGACACAAAACTGCTATCTTAGCATAAAAAAACCATGTTGCGGCCTCTACTGACCTACTCCTGTCCCGTCTGGTACAACACTTCAAAATTAACCCAAAAGAGACTACAGACATTCCAAAACAGAATGCTGCGTATGGCGGTTAACGCACCCTGGTTTATAAGGAATTCCCAGCTTCACCGGGAACTGGGAGTTGATCGACTCGAAGACGTCTTTAACAGGCTCACAAGGCGACACCATGAGCTTCTCCACGTCGCATCTGGAGCTCTGGAGTGTAACCTAGAAACCTCTATAACAAGAAGATTAAAGCCTAGGGCTTACCAAGATTTACTTGGATTATAACATCTTCTTTTCTTCAAACAGTTCGTGGATAACATTTATTGTTGAACCGAAATTTAAATAAAATTTGTTGTTTGTTTGTTTTCATGTTAATTTAAAAAATAGAACCAGGTTAAAAATTACTGCTATGCCAGCAAATATCATTGAAAAAATAATACTGGATTGGATACTTCAATACAAGATTTTTATAGATAAACTAATAAAATTTCAGTTATTAGTTAAATTTATTTAAGTTCTTTACTTATGAGAGTAGGCGAAGCCGCATTAATATAATTAATGTATGTAGGTATATTGCCATACATAGAAATATTGACTGTTTTTTTGCATTGACTCGTTTTACAATGTTAAAAAAGAAGGATTGTTTCTTCATCTGTAGTTTTTCTTAAATTATACTCATGTTCCTATAGAGAATATGATTAGAATCCGGAAATTTTTTTTTTAGGTCTCCATAACATTGGACTATTATTGAAACGCCTCGGATAATGAGCTATTATTATATGATCATATAACTTAAATAGCATTATTAGCTATTAATATAATTATTATAATTATTTGTAAAGGGATAGGTGAGCCTATTCTTTCACATTTATTTTCATAGATCTTTTGTGAGCATCTCCAGCCTTTTGAGTTATTTATTGCTTAATAAAGTAATGTTCTCAGCTCATACTATCACTCGATTTAGTTGTTGCATTCTGTAAAAGGCGAGGACCTCTTATTCACAGAGGATGTGCGAAGCTTTTTCTTCTTCCTTAAAGCAGAGCCGGCAAGTAGAATTTTCCACTAATTTCATCTTCTCAGATGATATCAGGACAGACGCCCGTGAGAAGCCCCGTAATTGGTCTGAACTCATTCCTTGTCATTTTACTTTGACAGGTTAAAGAAACTTTTAGCTTGTTTTATACTAGGTACTGAGGCCCAGCGTCTCTCTAAAAAACCGATACCAAAATTGTCAGTAGTTACATTAATAGGAAACAATGGATGAAATTGACTTAGGAATGTCTGTCTTCATTAATCTATAGCTTGCAGTGATCACTTCCACCATTTCGGGGAAGATTTGCTGCGGACGGATCATGTTTATCTTCTTTCACGGGTAGAGCCGCTTTGCCGACCCTAATCTAACACTGCAGAGCCAAGAGCTGTCGCAGTTTGTCTTGATTTCTTCCCCATTTTCATCTCTTCCCCTTTCATCGTTTACGAACCTTTTTGTCTTAGATTGTTTCACAAAACAACTTCCTAATCACCGATTTATATAACAATAAAATAAAATGTTAATTATATTTTTCATTTATTTGTCATTTTTTTTACGTCTACAATTACACCGGTCAATTTCGAAATATTAATGTTGACTAAAATGTCGACAACATTCTATCTGAATGTGGAATAAAAGTATATTATCAGCAAATTATTAACATGCTAACAACATTTTAGTTATTAAATTTGATTCATCTATAGCGCTGCTGGAGCGATCACAAAATGTATTGGCAATGTAATTCACATTTAAAAGAAAAAATACCTATGTCAAAATAATGAGTAATTTGCTTAGTTAATGGCAAAAATATTAATTCCATTTTCAACACATCAGTGTAAATGAAATCTGACGTATTAGGAAATGCTTTTAACATTTTTAGAACAAAACATTTAATAATATAATTGACTTGTTAATAACTAGTGTTATAAGCAGCCTTATCCACGGATAAAATTTAATTTAAAATAATGTATCTAACTAAATTTTTAATAAACCCTATTTTTTTTATTGCGAAAGGAAAGACATATTGTTTCTATTTTCAAAAATTTTAGATCAGTTTTCAGATGGATTTAAAAAAAAATAATTTTTTTTTCTAATTTCCCTAGGCTTCCTTCTCATTTAGTGCGTATAAAAATTACGGAAAACCGGTAACGAAGAAATTACTTACTTGATACATAACAGTTATTGATCAGTTTATCCTAGCTAATAGTTTTATAGAAAAAAAAGTAAAACCCCCAACTATAATGACACAAAATAAAGTATGATAAATGATAATATAAAATTAAATAAATATTAATAGTAGAAAACAATAAGCTAAAATAGAGAAATATAATTTATACGTGGTCTGTCCTTAACACTTCCGGTCGCTATGAATGTCTGAAGCCGCAATTCAAGAATGGCAGAATCTTCGACAAGAAGACATAGACCACATTATTTTACGGATGCCAGTACGAGTCCAGGCTCTAATTAGAGCCCAGGGAGGAAACACAGAGTACTAGGCAAACGATAAATGTTTGTTAAGCAATTTTTTTAAACATGTCACATTTTCTTCTTTTCTGTATTTTTCGTATTTTATTAATTTTTGTAATTTTACAAGGATGTTTTCTGTTTTTAATTATAATGCTTTTTATCAGTATTAGTTGCACTTTCACTCCATAAAAATATTTCTCCTAAATATTCAAGCGAAATAAAAAAAATCAGGTGATGCAAAACTTTTTCTGATGTGTGATGTGTGTGCTAAACCTTCCAGGCCAGGAACTATAAAGATGATGTGGTTAAAATTTGGTACAGATTGGTTCAGTAGTTTTAGTGGTTAGTTAGAAAAATGGCTTGTCCTTTTATATAATAGTATATATTTTTTGGCTAATGAATTAACTGGTTTAAAGTTTTGTTTATTCACTGTTATATTTAAGAGTCATGTTTTAAAAGACGTTGTATTAAAAATCGACAGTTTCCAGAGAGGTTTAATCAAAAGTGCTAAGGGCCCTGTTCTTCTGTTCGAGAGGTGAAGAGAGTTGGACGAGCGGTAGCCGCTCCAGCGAGCCGGATACAGGACGGAATCGGACGAGATATCGATTGGGGGGTGTGTGTCGATGTGGAGGGATCGCCATCTGGCACCTACCTCCCCCCCATCACCCTGCCAATATTAAGAGGTTGTTAGTGGAGCCACTTGGCTCTGCAGTGATGGCACGCTATGACTTATCTATCTCTTTCAAGTGTCGATATTCCCCGAAGTCATTAGCTTCAGAGGAAGATTTTTAAGGGTTGGAGGAAAATCCGAAAGACCAAGGTCACGAAAATGATATTCGATGTATTACATAGAAAACCTTTTTGTACTAGCAAAATA
Organism: Euschistus heros; assembly: GCA_003667255.2. NCBI lineage: Eukaryota > Metazoa > Arthropoda > Insecta > Hemiptera > Pentatomidae > Euschistus > Euschistus heros. Next base: position 1,894,014 of record RCWM02000185.1, on the reverse strand, counting down.
TTTTGAAATTATTTTAGAGTATAACAATTTTTGTTGACAATATTGGCAAAGCAGAATGGTAGTTGAATGCTTTTGAGGCAGTTATATCACTCATTTTATTTAGTGAGAACTATAATCATTGTAATTGTTACTGTTATTCATTAACATAATTATTTAAGTATCAGGAATTTAATGGGTTGTCGGGAAATTACCGCAGTATTTCATATTTCCATTAAATCACCTCTTAAATATTTACGTTTGGTGGATTATTCCTATGTTTGGATGTCTTCATTTGTTATTTCTCTTAAAAAAATTAAAAAAAAAAAAAATGAATTTTTTCCTCTATAGCTTGTTGCAGTCTGAATATAATCCAGTTTATACTAAGATGTTTCGCCTTATTTCGCTGTATGGTCGGAACGAGATATACACGGACAGAAACATAACGAAGTGTTGGGCGACTATGTATACACCGTGCAAAGTTGGTTTAAACAACGTCAGGTGGAATATTCCAGCATTAGAGGCCAGAAAGGTCGTGGAAGAACTCCGTCCCTTTTGATGTTCCGAAAGGAATTGTGGAAACCCAAGTACAAGTGATTAAAGAGAATCTCTCAGTCAGCAAATCAGTCTCTGATCACCTGCCTCATGAGTGATCTCACGAAAATTGTTCGAACTTAGTTATGATAACGCCTCGCACTAATCTCCAGACCTCTCGGCAACTGTATACCATTTTATTAGACACCTATATCACTTTTTAAAACATAAATATTTCATAAGCGAAAAATGATAGAAAATTCATTATTTAGATTTTTTAGTACCTAAGACTCAAACTTCAATTCTCAGAGCATAGGAGCGTTATCTCGATGGCAGAAACTTATTGAGAATAATGGATGTATTCAATTATTTTATTTATTATATTTTAAAAACCATAAACTTGTATTAATTCTCGAACACTTATTATTAATAATAATTCATAGTTGATTCACAAACACAGACATGTCTGGGAGCCCTGTTGGAAGACATTCCTCGTCCACTCGGAAGTCAGAGAATGCTATTGAAGTGTCTAGTTACATCGCCTAAGACCTCCGCTTAGCTGGTCCAGGCCTTTTACACCGTTAGTTAAAGAGTTGAGACCGTTTTTATCCCCTGTCTCTTATTATTTTTCTTAAGTGTAGAAGAACCTTATAGCTATGTATCATTTTCTTATATATTACTAGCTGTACCCGGCGCGCGTTGCTACTCTTATCAAAATTTAAAAAAAAAAACTAAAAAAAAAAAACTCAGTAAAACAATTATTGTAGTATTGTTATGATTTATTATATGTAATTTTTTAATATTTTATTTGAATTGAAAAAAAATTTGAAAGAATAAATTTTATTGCTTTTATTTATTTATTAAAGTCCTGATGGATACACAATATTTTTCGTTTTTCATCTGTTGTGTATACAAATAAATCAGATGGTTTTCCATTGCGTGAGTAGGCAAAATATAACTGTCCATGAGGGTCGGATGGTATTAGCATATCAGATATAAATGTTGAGCCTGTTTCAACAATCTTCTTACGATAATGTTTTCTCTTTAATTCAAATAATTTTCATTTTTATTTTTCATTATCATTTTTTTTCTCTTTCTGTTCCATCTCGACAAATATTATTTATCTTTATATTTTACCACGTGTAACATCAGAAATCTATCATTGATTCAATTTCTTACGTAATATATTTTCCTTTATCGATTGTATATATAGTTTATGAATGTATATAGTGTGTATGTGTTTATATATATGTAAAGGTTTTTTTTTTTCATTTTATTACCTATTTTATTGAAAACATGTATTTACTCATTATTTATTGTTGTTTTTTCCTGCTAATATCCAACGTTCACTGAGCCACTGGTTTTTTTTTTTTTTTGTATTTTTCATCAGCAGCTGTTAAAAACGGAATAGTTGGTAAAGTTTGACGAAAATCATAAGACAATAAAATGAGAGCGCCACCAAAAAGCCGTTCATTTCCACTTAAATCTTTTAATGTACTATTAAGTGCCTCGAGTGCCTTAGTGAATTCATCTTACGGTTTCAAAACCTATAAAAGACACACACACACCCATTGATATATATATATATATAGATAATGTGGTCTCTCGTTCTTATTTTTAATCATCTGGTTACTCTTTCTTTTACAATAAAAAACATGGGAATGACTCAGCTGCTAGAAATACACTGATTTGTTGAAGCAATTTTTATTAATTTACGAATTTTACATTTTGGTCCATAACTTGCCACCTATGCATCCAATCATGATACAATAGTCCTATACTCTTTCCCTGACTATGTGGAAAAAAAAATGCCGCCTCACATGGAGCATTATCTCTTACCGTTTCAAAGCCTATAAAGGACACACACACATACATATATTGATATTATATATATATATATTATATATATATATATATGATTTGATTGTTTCGAGGGATCTATCGGAATAAATAGCATTATTACTTAGTGTGCTTCATTATGACAGATTGTAATATTTATCAAAATTATTTCAATTTAAATGTAATTCATGAAAAGATTTATAGGTGTATAATAATACCCGTACCACTACAACCCATGAAGGGTCTCGGGTTCAGTACTTCGGTAAGGATGTACTGTTACTGGGCCACCGGTTATGAAAGGAGGAGTTGTGGCCGATATCCCTCTCAAGTTCCAGACTTCCCTCCGTTTAAGGGTACTCACTTTATAGAGGCTGGGTGAGCCCCTGAGAGTATCCCATCCCTAAAGTCAACCCGCGACTGCAATACGGAAAATAAATGTTTTGCTTCTAGTTGAATTCGAACTTGGGCCCTGTAGCTTGATAACTTCGTGCCACACCTCCTTAACATAATATAGACTTTTAGTATAATAATCTAACATAATATATATTGTAATATAACATATTATTAATATAGGTCTAGTTAATGTCCTGTATGATTTTAGAGACATTGTGACAACTTGGTGGAGAAACAGTTCTTTGATGGCACTAAATTAACAGTTTATTACATGATCCTGATGCCACCTTCTTTTTAGATACCTGAATTATCTATATTCGAATGGGAAGTAAGAATGAAAGCAGAAGTGTTTAGGTTGGATATACTTATTGTTATGTTACGTTATATTTTAATCTGTCTTTTCTGATCTCGCAGGTAGCAGTATATAGCAGTATATTGGTTAAGATTATAAATTAAACGGATCATAATTCACTGGTAATTTACTTATATTATATACATAGGCAAGTATACAGTTATAAAACGTCTGCTTAGAATTAAAATTCATTAATTAGCAATATCAATTTTTTTTATTTTAATATTCAAACGGGAATATGCTCATTAAAAATTTATCAGATAGTTATATAGTGAATTTCGTTATTCTCTAATGTGAATATATCGCAGTTATTTATAACAGTTATATTTGTGGACTTTTTATACATATAGGAAAAGATAATGCTAACACACAAGTACTTTTTGTCAAATTTAGAAAACTTGCACTTTGTGACTTTTATCACCAAGCAGACGAAATGTCATACATAGTTTAAGTGATATACTAACAGATAATGAAGAAGGTGACTGACAGATAAATAATAATACAATTTAACATTGAGGAATTTAATATTATTAAATTTATGATAAACATTTCATGGCGAGTACACGCCTACAGGTATAAATGACAGGTCGTCGACCAGTCACAGGTAACCTGTCAGGTCAATCTGAGAATGTAAATGAACAATAACTGTCTGTTACCCGCCTTTACGAAAATATTGTAATAAACTTTAGCTAGCAATCAAATGAAGACTAATACAAAGAAAAAAAATGATGAGTTAGTGACACAATTAGTAGTAATTCATTGGAGACGAAATAGATAAACAATTATAGAAATGTACTATAATCAATAGTTAATGCATAATAGAAAATAAAATAATAAAATAGAAATAACCGATGTGTAGTAAAATTGTGTTTCTATAAAAAAAAAAAAAAAAAAAATATTATTCAAAAAAACAATACGTTTTATAAAAGGCACTCTTATAAATTACATGTGTCGGTACCTTGATTTGAACTGTCATTCCAGTAAGTGAGCAGTTTGCTATGGATGTCATTGTCAATCCTTTGAAGTACGTCAGTATTTTCAGCGTGACAAATAAAAATGAAATGTCCTCTCTTTGCCCTGCGTTTTCTTTTTACTTTTAAATTTTAAATGATATACATAATTTTAATTTAATGATTGAGGTAATTATTTTATTTCAATTATGAAAATATTACGAAAATTTGAACTCTGAAAAAATATTGAATCCAGACCTTTATTTGGTTAACATTCCAGTGTTTAGCCGTTTAACCGTCTTGCTAATTGTAAAGCTGTTTGTTAATTTTTTTGCAATCTTCATAACCAGCGATGGTGTTGTCTTAAATAATGTATACAAAATGTTCTTGAAAAACATGATGACTTGAAGCTTTGTAACCATAAAGAATGGAGGAAAAATAAAAAATAATATTTTATCAAATTATTTAGGCATATACTCATTATATTTCACACACTCAAACTACATGTTTCGGGATATATATATATATATATAATATATATATATATATATATATATATATAAAGACACTAAGAAGAAACAATAATAATACATAAATAAAAGATTTTCTCAACCAGGTCCTCTTGAGTCTTCTTCGAAGGTTTTGTTGAATTTCTGTTGTATATTAGTGTTTTGGAGGGTCCAGACATTTTATCGTGGAGACGTATGACTTTTGTCAACGCCTTAAATTTTTCCCATTCGACCAGATAGGTCGTTTCTGTAAGTATAAGAGTATCTACAAATGTCTTATTTGTGAAATCGGAAGCATTTGTAACAAAAGCATGTACAGAATTTAAATCAATTGTTCACAGCCTTCTTTGTCTCATATGGTAACTCCATGCAAATCTTTTATCGAAGGTAAGTTAATATCAGCTTGTTGGGCTAATTGGTTAGAATGAACATTATGGATCATTTGGGAAGTATTTTAGAAATTCCTTGATGAAGCCTAATTTGGTGTGTTGAGGTTGAAGGACAACTTTTGTCCTCCAACACGATGATAGGTTTTTGGAGAATATTTTTTACTGCAGGTTCCAATGAAAGTCGTTGTTGAGATTATTTTTTTTTTTTTCGGATGATTTTCTTTGTCTTTGGTATCCCATTCACACAAAAAACATGAACACTTCGTCTACCCGCTTTTCTGTCCAAAGATCATAAAAAAGGTGGAGAAAATCTAAGGTCATTGGATTCAGGGACAGAGAGTCCATCAACAGGGGTTTAAAAACATGAAACAACCGACAAAATGCAGGCCTATGTTATCAAATAAGATTGAAACTATTGCCCTAGTGTTACAATTATCCTTAACTATTTAAATTTTTAATTAACCTTAATACATATGTCGGCAATATTGATATCAATACGTACCTTAACTGTTTGGTGATGTTTTCCCAAGTGATTTTCAAATCATGGAGAACTGTTTTCGTTCATGATGCATCAACTTTCTGAACAGCTAGCTCTTTGGCAATCGAATTCATATACTTAAACAAGAACTAAAATTAGTTAAAAAAAGTTTTGACTGATCATCAGGGACAAAGAAATCATAATCCATCAATTCTTACAACAGGATAAAACCTCGAGGACAGCTAACCTGCACCGGAACATAAGGAGCGGCGATGACTATCAGAGTCGATAGATCAAGGAGGCAGAAAGTATTGGGGTTACAATGGCCATTAACATTTGGGCCGGCGATGATTGGTGATAGTGATTTACTCCTCGCCCCCTCCCCCCTTCCAACCTCCCACCCAACGACCCTTATTTCCCTACCTCAATTCATTATCATCATCCCCCGGGGGGGGGGGGGGGGGGATTGAAAAAATATGGTCGTCTTGTCAAAGAAGTATCTCTCTCTCTCTCTCTCTCTCTCTCTCTCTCTCTCTCTCTCTCTCTCTCTCTCTCTCTCTCTCTTAGTCCTCGGTTCCTAATTTCTTTTTATAGGAATGCCGTACTAATGTTCTGAGAGCTCTAAAAAAATTGTTCTCTCTGAAATAAAATGGAAACCATTATTCACTCTTTTGAATCGTTTGAGATGAAAGAAAGCAATAAAAAAAAAAAAAAAAAAAAAGGGTTGTAAGCTAAAATGCTGATTATTAATACCACAAATTTTGGAATTATGTCACTGAAAGCTGCTAAAGGATTTAGGGTTACTAATTATGAGATTATAAATTCATAATTTCTTCAGGACGTTTATTTCGAAATACAAAAACGTTTCTGTGCTTAGCAAGCTGATTTTTTAAAATAATTTTATTAATTTTTTTTTCACCCCTTATTATTAGGTACTATTGTTTATACTTTTATTTTATGATTTATTTTATAGTAATATTTACTATATTTTGTATCATGTATTGTCATTTCAACTGCTTCTTGCTACTTCGAGCTTTAACACCCAGCCAGTACATGGGCATTTGTTCTCGATGCTGTTGCTTCCTTTCTTCGGTCTCCTTCTTGCCTGTTGGAAACGTAGGCTTTTCTTGGAAACATCGGTGTGCTGTTAGTTCCTGCTTAGTGGGGGCATGTTCCCAAATATCGTTGCTAGTAATTCCCACCTCTTTTAAATCTTTGCCCACCTCGAGCTCCCTTAGTTTTTTTCTTTTTGAGTACTTGAAGATCCTATTTGTCAATCGCATTGGATTCTTGTTATTTCCCAGAAAAAGGTAATTCTCCGTTTTCCTCTCCTGTTAATTTATTTTAAATGTACGTATTGAATGAATAGATTCTTTGTCGGTCATATTATATATTACCCTATAGAGAGACAGCTTGTAATATTTATTCAATAAAACAATAGTTATAAAAAAAAATATAAACTTTGGAGTAAATAGTGAAATTCTAAAGAGGTAAACGAAACATTTTTGTTTAGGGGCGCAACAAAAATATTGAATAAATACTATAAATACTATTATACTAAAAGAAAAAAAAATCTATAAAATATTAATAGTTTATTGTACATAGGGGCAATTTAAATAAACAAGAAAATTCTCCTTTATTTTCCGTACAACCCATCAGTATGAATAGACAATGGATTAATATAATGCAGTGTCCTTTTAAATTTTATATAACTTTTGGGAATTTTTTAATAAATTAAATGAAGAAGCTGCATGAAGAATATTAAAGAAATTAAATCGTGACACGCAAAAAAAAAAAAATTAAAAGCATTGTTAATGTTTAATTATTTTTATTCATTTATATATATTTTTCTCAGATCTACCGAGCGTTGGTGTCCAAGAGGTTTTACGCCCCAAAACTCGAACAATTTGGTTTAAAATTCTTCGATCTTGAAAAATCGCGGAACTTAGCAAGTAGGCTTACACGAAGTCGGGGATGAGAGGGATTCAACATTGTTTTTTCTGGTTGAAGTAGCAATAAATCAGAGGAAATTGATAGGGTTGGAGTTGGTAAGAGGGGAGGAGGTTGAGGGCTACCGATGGAACCTCATGCAGTATGGAACACTGGATATGGGAGATAAAACCCTGACGTCCCAGAGACGTGAATCAGAAAATATCTTTGGGATCTGTTGCTTTACCATAATAGCCTTCCTGATGATTCTTATATTTGGTAAGGGTAGGAGGGGGGAGGGGGTAAGCTTTGTTGGTCATCACTGACCACGGCCGGACATCACTCTTCAGCAAGTACATTTCGTCTTCTCTTCATCTATCTCCAGGTGGAAATTCTTAAAATCTTTTCTCGGTCCTTCGTATTTTTTATTAAATTAAGAACTTTTACTCGGAAGTTCTTACATTTAAATAAATGTCGAAAAATATCTATTGCTAGAAGTAACGCAAATGTACTTGACTTTGAATTCGATAATTACCATGTAGTCCAGTCAATGAGTGCTAAAATGAAATATGGCATTATTTCTTAATTCATAGATTCGTTAGGAGTAATTAGAAGCTGAACATGCTAAAAGGCCCCAACCCCGGGAAGTGAGCTAACGGTGGGGGATGGAGAAGGACCAACTTTTGGGTTTTTGGATTATATCTCGAAAACGGTAGACTCTATAAAATTATGTTTCAAATAACAATTAAAGCTTATTAATTCTCCTATAAAATTGTTTCAATATATATATTTGTCGAACTTTTAACGGTTTTCGAGATATACATTATTAAAAATCGACAATGTTTACCTCACTTTTGGTCTAACGTCTACAAGTACAACTTTAATTCTTCCATTTTTTTTTTAAGCGATCGTGGAAGGGACTAGAAGCAAATGTTTAAAAAAAGTGAGGTAAATTTTTTTTTTTTTTGAAAATGTTATTTCGATTTTCAATAACATATATCTCGAAAACTGTTGACAGTTCGACAAATGTATGTATATATAACCATTTATATAGGCAATATATAATTAGCTTATATTATATATATATATAAACCAATTTTATAGGCAATTTAATTAGCTTTAATTTTTATTGGTAACATTAACTTATAGAGTCAACCTTTTTCGAGATATAATCAAATAAACCAAAAATTAGACCTTCTCTTATCTCCACCTCCGTAAACTCATCCCACAGTTTCGGGGACTTTTAGTATGTTCACCTTTTAAGTACTCCTAACGAAGCCCTGAGGCCAAAAATAATCGCATATTTCATGCACAATATGTTTGTTGACTGGACTAATGATTCAGATATAATTCTTGTAATTCAAAGTTTATTATTATTGAATTTTTCTGTTTCCAAATACAATTTACTATATTTAAGGGAAATAAGGAATACCAATAATTATGATTGAAACCTTACATTTATTAAAGGTTTACTACAAGCCTATAACAATGTTCTTCTAATAGTTATGGAGAGAGGGATTTTTCAGGACTATAGTCAATATAGACGAACAAATATAGAGTCTAAGGAATTACATAATTGTAACTAGATAGCATGACTCTGATTAAAATTATTTTTAAAAAAGCCGAATTTCGTACCTTCTGCACGTGTTTCTATGAGGCTAATTAAAATTATTCAGAGGTGGTTTAGCATTTCTTCTTAGGAAAAAGGATCATCAATACATTAGAACGATGAAGCAAATTTTGAAGAAACTTATATGTTAGCAAAACTTCAGCCTCTCTATATTTATTTTTATTTTATTGTATTTTATTTTTTTATATAGTCTCGGCCATCTAAGGGCCACGCTATTTTAACTGTCTCTTTTGACTGGAAGAGGCAGTTGAAATAGTTCTTATTTGATTTATTTAACATTTCATAATAAACTTCATAACCATATATGTACACTTGTTTCTCAGCTTGCTTCTATCCCTGACAACTCACCGAGGTGTCTGAAAAGAAGGTGGCCTCGGGACCTTCTCATAGAGAACTTTTATCGAAGTGAACTCGAACCACCACTGGGTAGTTGCTTCGCAAGCAATTGTCATGTTGTTATGCACATTATTATCACATTTACTGGATGTATGTTTTATATAGAGTTGTAAATTTAAATAAAAAATAAAATTAAAAAAATGTATTGGTGGAATGATAATGTTTGGGAGGTGAATTAGATCTTTGCGAATCAACATTTTATAAACTTTACATCTAACCGATCTGACCGAATTTTACATTTTACAATAATGTTGCTTATTGAACGCGTTGTAAATCATTACAACAAAAGTCCCTTTCTTGGGTAAGAACCGATTTTATGGTCGGTTCTAGGCGAATTTTTTTTTTTCAATATTCTGCACATGTTTGTTCCATAGGCACTAATTTTAAAAGTTTATTGGTATATCCCTTTCTAAAACTAAATTCTATGAGTCTTATCAATCTAGACCGAGTAACTAGAAAACTCTTCGAGACAGCCATTCATCAATCTCTGAAGTTTACTTATCTTCTTTATGGTGTAAAGTAATTCATCAAGAAGTAATTTGTAGACATGTTTCCAATGAATATATCATGGCCATGTTAAGATTTGGGATTAATTATTAAGAAAATAAATTTTAAATAACATATCTGTACTTTGAAACACTTATTACCTTCTGAAAACCTAGAGCCGTTTTATTTTATTCTTGATCTACATACTCCGCGTTCCTTCATCCACCTCTTGAATTCTGAGACCTAACCTAATCTATGTAACCCTTCACATATAAATGCTCCCTTTAAATGTTGAAGCTAATCGTGAATAAAACTATGATTCCTTAACCACTTCAAATCTTAAAGGTTCTTTCGTAACTTTATATAAGTGTTTTTTGTATGTATCTACTCATTTCTGAGATATATCATATCGGACCGCCACAAAATCAGTTTCAACCCACTCGTGCTGGTTTCGAACCGTTCCTTGGAAGTTTCAGAAAGCTGAAGTGGTTAATTCTTTAATATATTTGACCATAACAGTCTCATACTGTTTGTCATTCTTTGAGGTCCATTTTTATTGTATAAACATTATTTTTCATTTCATTTTAAAAATTAGATGATACATTTTTGGTCGAAAGATAAGTTTAATTTTGACTCGCGATCATTATACAAGAAAGCATTTTCTGGATTAAAGGCAAACGGTGGATTGAGATATTCCCTCCCCCAGTAGCTTGCATGACGCGAACCATATTTGAAATTCCATCCTCCCCCTCAACATCCACGGCCGCCTCAATCCGGCAGGTGGCTGGTTGACCTGCAGTACACAGCTGGAATGTTCAATAATTGTTTTCCACAGAGAATTTCATAGGGCGAAGCGAGAGAGTTCAAAAGGGCATTCTACTGTTACAATGTATTTATCCACTATAAATCTGTAACTAAAAATAAAATGATTAAAAAAAAAAATGCAGTTAGAAACATCATTTTACAATTTATCTGCCAGCTTGCGATAGTATATGAAATACTATCGCAAGCTGACAAAAAAGTTATCATAGTAAATAAAAGTCAGCACAATATACAAAATTTTATTTCCTCATAATTTATACTATTTCTCCATTTTTAAACATTTTTCTGTTCTTGTATATTTAGGCTCATTATGACATGATCCTTCATTGTTTTTTCATCAACTACATAATGCTTAATTTATAAAATTTATGCTTCAATGTTAATTATTATCTTGTTATTTTTTTTTATCATCTTAATTTTTTTAATTTTCATATAGTTCTTATAGATACTTAATCTTATAGATTGTGTTGTTTTTTTTTTTTTTTTCTTTTAGCCCTGATGAAGGCTTACTCTGTAAGCCGAAACGTCGGCAACATAAATTAAAACTATTTTTTTTATTTTTCCTTGACAGCACACTCCAACTATCAATAATTCAATAAAATTCAATATAATGCTATATGTCTATACAAATGTATATAGTTACATAAAAATTACATATATATGGATATACAGGCTGAGTCTCTCTTAGTGTAAAAAAACAAAAAAAACGTGGGTGAAACTAGATCAAAAATGAAGAAAAATGCCGCAGAGTTTACCTTTCTATTCCAATCCGTTGCAGATATACGATATATCAAATATGTTTCTGAGGAAACTACGTCTTTTGCAATAAATTCAAGGTTACATGTACTCTGTCTGCCCTTATAGTAAATTTAATACTAAATCCGAGAATGTGGTCAAAATTTGAAAAATGTTTAAACAAAATGGAGATATTACAGCTTTTATGGCAAAAAAAACATGTTTTTTTTTCCAAAAAAGTCTTTGAATTATCTTATATCTGCTATGGATTGGAATAGAAAGGTAAGGTATGCGGCATTTTTGATCTAGTTTCACCCACTTTTTTTTTTTTTTTCACTAAAAGGGACCCACCTTGTATTTGCTTTCCGAATATAAATCAACGGAAAGAAAAATATTTTATCTAATAAAGATGAACAAACAAGGAACATGGCCAGATACAGAAAAAAAATTGTTTTCTAAATTTACATTAGACAGTCTTACATTTATAAGAAAGATAGACTTTGACAAAATGATTAATGATAGGCAGTGGAGGTAGTTTCTTGTTGGCTAGATGATTTCTTTTGTTTTTACCCGTGTTTTGTTATTTATTTATTTTTCTTATTATTTTCTAGTTATATATTTTGTTATTTTATTACTTTATATTTTAATAACTAATTATGCTAAATTTCCTACTTTTCTAATAATACATGTATATAAGGTAAATATATAAATGAACGGTTCTTATATGGGGCACCATATGTATAATGAAAGAATTATATATATATATATATATATATATATATATATATATATATATATATATATATACATACTTAATTTTAGCATACATATATAACATAATATATACATACTAATCTTTAGCAGCCAGATCCGATCCCAACTGGAATCAATAAGGAGCCAGAGTCACTGACACTGAATACGAGAATAGGCAGCAGATGGCTTCCCGTTGGTCCTCTACTGGTGTCTGGTACTATCTGCTGCTATGGCGCTCGGCAAAAGTCACATTTTAATAATAATAAAAAAAATTATGCCTAACAAAGGATTCATCATTTCTGTATACATAAAACAAGGGCTGCCCAAAGGTTTACCTTGGGTAACACCAGATGTTTTCATATGTCAACTTTCGAATCGAATACAAAATAACTTTTAAAAAAATCTTTGTTGTGTTATGTTGATTTTCCGTATAAAATAAACTTTACAAATAAAATAGATTTTCCGACTTAAAAAAAAACATCTATTATTTAGGGGATTACTTAAATAAATTTTGTTGAATGGCGCATATATCTTCCAACTACTTCGTAAATTATATTTACTGACCACACAAAACTTAATCTACTTTTTATTTTTTATTAAATAGCTTTAATTTAATAACAAAATAAACTTGTAGTAAGTATGATGGATAAGATTTTCATAACCAAGCTCAAACAATGTTCGTCAAATGTGAGACATTCAAACATAACTTTTTCCATTCAAATCAGTATAGCTCCTAAACGGTGTGTCCTAGCTGCAAATGTTATAAAAAAAAATTTTTCTACTAACATTCACCGTCGCGGCTTCGCCCGCTCTCATAAGTAAAGAACAGATAATTAATCAGATAACTAATCATTGATGTTTTATTTGCTTATCGATAAAAATCTTGTATTGAAGTATATATCTAATTTAGTATTATTTCTTCAATGATATTTTCACATATATCAGTATTGTTAAATTAAGGGACCGATATTTTGAATAGGAAATAATTTTTAGTCAGTTTGAAATAATTTTACTGATGTCATTTGGTTGGATTTTAATTTATTAAAACAGAACATAATGACAGTATGGCACACCTCTTTTCTGTCACACAACACTGTACATTTAAATAATCATTATAGTAAAATTTACTATTGTAAACTTTCCTACAACTAGATGGTGCAGTTAAAATTTGATAAGAAATGTATTTAATAGTTTTACCATTGCAAACTCTCAAGCCACATATCGGTCCATTTTCAAACTTCACTGGGATCCAGATGTCGCCCCACATTTATAAATCTTTTTTAATAATTTTGTTAAATGCATTTTTTATTTTTTTTTATTTTTTTCAATTTCAAGCTCTTTATAACACCGTACCTTTCATGTAACCTTTCATGCAGAATGGTGGTCGCCACCTATCGGTCAATTCTAAAACTTCATTGTTATCCACTTATCATTGATTTTGTAATAAAAAATTAATTAAAAATAAGTGGATTTTATTATTGTTAAACCTTCCTAGAACTGTAAGAATGATGTAGTTAAAATTTGATATAAATTGGTTAAGTAGTTTTCGTGGATAGTGATCAAAAACGAAAAATGGCTTGTCTTTTTATATGTATAATAGTAAAGATTAAACTTTTAATCAGGAAACTGTACACAAATTTTCGATCCGGGCAACACAGATCTAGAGCGTGTCAAACTGTTACATTTTCGAGTTTGAAAAAAAAGTTTGGGGGTTACAGCGTGACTTTTTTCATTCAAATCAATATAGCTCCTAAACTTAAGGTCGTAGCGACTTATGTTGTATAACAAAAAATATTCTCAATTAAATTTTTAATAAGAAAACTATCGGCAAATTTCGATCTAGGCAACAAAAACAAAGCTAGATGTCATCATGGTCATGTCACAATCAAGGTGAAAAAATCGTTACACCCCCATTAGACCCCCAGGCAAAAGAGCATATTCATGTAAAAAAAAAATCTTAAATTTTGTAAAAATCGGACTATTATTATAACCATGAGAAGAAATTTACAGCCTCTTTATTTTTTTCTATTAATTTAGAAAAAAGGATGTAAGAAGTATAATTGTTAACAGAAGAAACCGAACTATACTGTAGTTTTTTTTCTCAGTTCCATAGAAGTTAATCATTGACCAAGTCTTACACAATCGAACAGGTAATTCGACACGCAACAGGGACTCTATCAGTGGCTAGGCTACGAGCCTTGAGGGTGCTGAAGATTCTTCCCCCACCCCCGAGATCTGGACCAATGGGATCCGAGCAAACTGACCCCCATCCACCGCCTAATTGATCTCCCGTTCTTATTACTCTTTCATGTTGGTCCGAGTTCGTTTGATGAGCCATCTGTACTCCTTGTTACATTATTTCTTTAGTATCAAGCTCTTTTCCAGATATTAGAGCTTTCAAGATGTACTATAAGTTAATCACATTAATAATTGATACTATTCTGTGAAACTATTAGATGTGGATATTTGTTTTTAGCAAATATTTATTAAATTACGTAATTATTCCGTAATTTCGAACAGGAACAATCGAGCTAGATTTATTTATCATCTCTTTTTGGCACCATTGTATTTCTAGAAGCATGTATTTTACTTATTCATTGTGCAAGTGCTTATCTTCATATTCATAGTCTAGTGGATAAAAGATTCCATTTTTTTTTTTTTTTAATTTTATTTTTATTTTTTGGGGGTCCTGACTGTGTGTCTTAAAAAAATTCAGATTTCCAAAAAAAGTCTAAAGTACTTTTAAAAACATGTTAAGTGTTCTTTTGGTTTCCTTATGAAAAAATGTATTTAAAATAATATTTAATTATACAAAAACAAAATACATAATATATATTTCCTGCGATTGTTTCTTATAGCTTTTTTTATTTTTTTAACAAATTATTCACAGGTTGCAAATATAGGGTCAAGTGTGTTACAGTGAAATATCTATAAACCACTAAATATTCATTAACTTTTCTCTACATAACTTTGCTGCTTGATTTTATTGGATTTTGAATTATTTATGTTATATAACTTCTTGTTCTTGATTTTATTTCATTTTTCTTGTTTATTTTTTATATTAGCCTTTCAACACATGTAAAATTATAATCAATTTAAAAATAATAATTACATGTACATTGTATATTTTGTGCAAGTATGGTGTGCACAGAAAAAATAAATAAAATCCCTTCCAACAGGGTTACTGCTGAAAGGAAAACACTAAAAAAAAAAGTGAGTTACTGTGTAACATCACGATTAGCTCTGTCCTGTTTTAATTTGCCTTGTTTTCTCTGTATTTGCTAGTGAACAATTTGGCTCTTGTTGGAAAACTTATGACCGATTCATAGACGGCAAAAAACTGTTTCCTCCTTTCTGAATATCCTGCTACTTGATGGTAAATGTGTTGAGCAGTTTGGCTTTACTTCTAATAATTTAGACATATTTGTTGTCCAAGACTATTCCCACTTCGCTTGATTCAAGCATCTTACATGTCTCACCCAGTCTTCCCTAGAAAAGTTTTAATTTATACCTATATCCTAGGTATAATGAATATAAATATTCTGCTTGCGCCCTGGACATTTCAAAAGGAGGAAACACCTAAATTTAAATGAATCAACTTTAATTTCTCTATTAGATTCAATCAATTTGAAATCTATTGTTCATCTATTATCTACTCATGCCGCCTGGCAGCCGAGCAGCTGGAAGCCCTCTTAATCCCGAGCAGGCCTTCCATAATTGGGAAGAGGATTCGTCAGCTGCTCCCTCGAAACCGGGTAATTGGAGGTTATTAGAACATGTACAATGGCCTAGCAAGTATCAATTCCGGCTCTCGTTTATTATGAACATGCTTTAGTATCAATAAATATTTTTTTTTTTCATTAAGCATTATCTAAAGTAGGTAAATTAAGCTACATATAATTCCTGGAGAAGGACCACAATGATATTCCAGGAAGAGCTGAAGAAAACGACAGTCACGAAAGTTAATTACAAGCTCGAGGATCCAGCCTTCATTACGGTTTAAAAAGGTTCCATAATGATCCAACGCCGTCGACACTGAGAAATTAATTAATAATTCAACTATTCAGCAATTATTATTCTAGTTGGGCCAAAGTGCTTCATGTATTTTGTTTATTAATAGCAAGGGAATCGATAATGGTGCTCGGGTTGAAAGGCTGCAATAATCCCCAGTCGCTATTGATTTTCTTTCAGTTAAGTTCGTAATGTCAATCATTTGATTGATTGCATGTTTCAACATTGTCGATTCGTGTTGAAGCTCAGGCAACACGTGTATGTTGATGTTGTTTATTCAGCTATCTCGTTACCTTCCCCCTGTATCTATGATTTAGTGGCTAACATCTATGACTGTTACCTAGTTCAGATCAATAAGCAAACTGAAAGCATGAACTTATTTCTTGAGACATTTGAGTATTATGAAATCATTAAAACTTCTAATAACGTTAGGATAAGGATTCAAAAACTTTATCCTCTACCAAAATAACTGTCTTGTCTCTATGTTAAGAAGTTTTATTCAGAATTGACAAAAATAGTAACATTCATTTTATTATAGCTAGAAATGATTTTCCAGAATTTAGATTCAATTTTACTTTTACATAACAGTAATTAGACCTATTTGAAAATACGGAGTTGATCTTTGGGGCTCCATTAAATCTTTCAATTCTTCTCGTATCCAATCCAAAATCCTCAATGTTCCTTATTATGCCACAAACAAACCTATCCATAAAGATCTTAATGTTTCGTATGTTGCTGATTTGGCTCAAACCATATACCTATTCATTCATAGTAAACTCCATACCCACTACTTTATTCCCTCAACTTGCCTCACACTCAATTACCGATAATCTTCCAAGGTGTCTGAAATGCTGGCCAAGAGACCTTCTAATTTAGAACTATTGAAGTGCTACTGTTGAGTAGTTATTTATACGTTATTGTCATGTCATGGTAATAAATTTCATCAAATTTACTTTTTGTATATAACGTATGTAGCTCTAAATATCAATTAATAATTAAAAAAAAAAATTAAAGATGACCGGATGTTTTTGAGCTGCCGAGATGAATCTGATTTTGCCCAGTAGAATAAAGTTTTTTTGTTTTTTTATTATACGCTTTTATTAACTATAGCAATTTCCAGTTATCTGACTATCTTGAAGATTTGCACACGTGTCAAGGACTAATACAATAATTGCACAACTTTTAATATTCTTACTTAGTCCATTCGAAATATCCCAAAAAAGGGGGTCTGCCTTGCAAAAGGTGGAGTAGTAGGTTTTATGATTCAGTATGGTCCAGATGGCTCCTGAGAATAAAATATCAAAAATGTTACTAGATTTTTACTAGGGGAAAATTTTTGAGGGGGCAAAAACTCAACATTTTTGCACTTTTTACAGATTTTTGCATAAGACATATACCAAAATGCTTTAAAACGAAAAATGTTGTTATTTACAAAACTAAAGTTTATTAAATTGTGCGTCTAATGATATCTCTTAAGCTCAATTTTATTTAGGCGTTTATCCACAATCGAAATTCCGCCAACTTTCTCAAAAAGTCAGTTTTGGTCATGTTTAAGAATCTATAACACTAAAATGGCTAATCCAATCAAAAAATGTAATATACTAATAGTTGTAGATCATTAAATTTTGAGTAAGATAGGTTAAGTTCGGTTTGCTATTAAAGCGGTTTTTTTTAATTCTTTAAACTAATTTTTATTATTTTCAATTATATCTGTCATCCCAGTGAATAAGTAAAAAGACTAAAGAAAATCGTGGAGTTTTTTCTTCATAAAATGTTTAACTGAGATGTTCATTTTCAATAACTAAGTTTGTTTTTTGTTGTTTTTCAACTATTTACTGATATTTACAACTGTATACATTATATACAATAAGAAAATTTGAGGAAAATATTACAATGTCTTGTCAATAACATGTAAAGAACCACTCATTAGTAGAACTACAATAAAAAATTCTATATAATAATGTCTCTTGGCCAACTTCTTTTCAGACTCCTTGGAGGTTTATTTATGACAAAGTAAGGAGCATTAAGAATTTTGGATTGCAAGGATTGGATGAGAGATGAATTAGATGGTTTAGTGGAGCTCCAAAGCTCAACTCGGTACGTCCAAATAGGTCTGATAACTGTCATGTTATCCTTTGTAATTAATTGGAAAGTTTGAACGTTAGTCTTTTAAATGTTGAAGAAGTCGAAAACGACGAGCAGTTTCCTGTGGTTTTAGTCTTGTATGCGGATTTCAAGTTAAACGTTTGTCCAGTTGGAGTCCTAGATAGCGGATCTTTTCAACTGGGATCAGTGGAATGTTATGAAAGGATGTATTAAATTAAATATCTCACTTAAACACCGATTCACTATGAAAGAAAAACCGCCCCGATTCTTTTTAGTCACTGAACTCACTTTTGTCAAAATTCGACTGGGATGACAGATGTTCGATTAGTGTTCATTTATTTGGTAACAACTTTCATTTTATTGTTTATAATAATTGAATTTATTTATTAAAATAAGTGCCGGCTCGACAGTAAAACTAGGGTTGACGACCCCCTTGCAAGAACATTACAGTGTATTTACAATGGTTGGCGGGCTGCTGAGCAGTTTCAGTAGCTCCCAGACGGTTGCTCGCGTGACTAAAGATCTTACATGTTAAAAAGGCAATAAAGATTTTATTACTGGATATATCCTCCTACGTCTCACTCGGATAGGAAGGGAACAGGGGATCTGTGTCGGGTTCTTCGTCCACTGGGAGCTCTTCTCACGTTGCCTTTATTTGTAATGGGCTCCGCAACGGTTTATTCTCAGTGGTCAGTTGATGGCAGATCAATATACTGGATTTGGTATTGGTACAATGAAGACCTTTGAATAATAATTCTTAATATATAGGCTGTCCCAACAAATTTCTCGCCTAATTAAGATTAGAAAAAATTCAAGTTATGGACTAAAATAAATTTGAATAAGTGTATTTGTTGACTGGATGAATATATTTTATTTATTTTGCGGGGTCAGTTAACGAAAAAAAATATTTTTTTATTATGCAGACGTTTAGGCCATATCGTTAATGACCCATCGTCATGGCAGATTAAGAAATGAAAATTTAAACTAAATAAGACACAGCAAGATAATTATATACCTTATAATATTATTTTATTATTATATGCCTTACATTGTATGTGTATACAGGGTGTTCAATATTCCATGGCCACCCCCTTTTTTTTCCACATTTTTTGATATTTCGAAACAAAACTCTCAGGGTCTTAACTGTGTCAATTAAAGTTTCTTTTCAGGTTATAGTCTGCTCTCCAACCTTCTCCAGGGACCCTAACGCTGGAATTCCCAATAAGATGTAGTATTTTTACAGATTTCGATTGAAAATATCGCTTTTATACCAGTGAATTTTTTTATTCCAGGCACCGTTTGGCCGCAAATCGCGAAAAATCATTTTAAGAAAATAAGCAACCTAAAACTGGTATTGTATGAATAAATGAATAAAAAATTACTGTTTATTGAAAAAAAAAAAATATTTTCAACTAATATAGCTAAAACTGGTATTGCAAAAATAAAATTTTGGGGGAAACCTTCCCAAGTCGACCTGTACTTACTGCTCGTCGTACCAGTCGCGGGAAGGACTTAATTTTGTATTTTTGTTCAAAGTTTATTTTATTTTTCTATATATATTTTACCAGTTTTAGACTGCTTATTTTCTTAAAATGATTTTTCGCGATTTGTGGCGAAATGGTGCCCCGGAAAAAAAAATTTACCGGTATAAAATCGATTCAAAATTTTATTTTCTATCGAAATCCGTCGTAAAAAATACCATATCCTATTGGAAATTCCAAAGTTAGGGTTGCTGGAGAAAAACTGGAGAAGGTTGGAGAGCAGACTATAACCTAAAAATAAATTTCATTTGACACAATTAAGACCCTGAGAGTTTCGTTTCAAAATTTCAAAAACTGTGGAAAAAATAGGGGGTGGCCATCGTATATGGAACACCCTGTATGTAATATATGTTCATCCTTCTAAACGTCAATTTGTTGGTTTTTTTATTTTTTTATTTTTATTTCATTTATCGTCACTTTAAGCTGCTATGGCTAATCGGACGATGCTATGGTGGGAGTCCTAAATTTTGCCTATCCAGGTATAATTAGGATAGGGATCTTTAACGAGTACCTGACATCGCACAGGCTCGGGACCCCCATTTTACGTCCCTTCCGAAGGACGGCATAGCTAAGGATTTTTTACTCCCTTTAAAAAATCCTAAGGTCATCTGCCGGGATGCGAACCAATTTGTTGGTAAGTTCAATTAATGTCTACTTAGTATCATTACTTTACTTTTTTTCTTTTTTTTTTTTCTACAGAGACCAAAAACTAAACCTTTATCTAACGATTATTGTAGATGATTAATTTTTCTTCCTGTAAGTAAGTAATTACCGTAACCAGAACCAAATTTGAGCTTGAGTAGCGATCTGAATAAATTTTCGTGAACGAGGAAATCTCTCAGGAATCGAAAGGTGGCTAACCTTGCTGGTAGGAACGAACCCGCTTGGCTTGTGACAATTACTGTTTTATTTGAAAAACATAAATCTGCATTGTTTTTTGGATAACCAAATACAAATACAACTTTGTTTTCTATTTTTTTTTTTTTTTTTTTTTTTTTTTTCAAGTTACTTTCTAAACTTCCTTTATAATATCCATATATTTTAATAACAAAATCCTGGAATGGTTCGTCAGATCCAGACTGCCCCCTCCCGGGTTCAAGAAGCCTGAAGAAGACGTAAAGAATAGACATCGCTCCCCGCCAGGACGAACAAGAGGATGATCAGCCACCGAAGGCCCCCTTCGCAGTAATGACCGGATGCGGGCCAAACAGCTGATACGGCCGCTCGCTCTCCTCTCGAGTACACATCTTCAAAGATACTTTAAAGTTCTATGTACTATTGTCAGTAAACAGTGCTTTTATTGCTCTTAACGTTTCTTTATAATTATAGATTAATAATAGTTTATCACTACCAATTGATTAATACAGCTGAATTAAAAATTCCGCAAGCAAATTATCAAATATAAAAAAAGTATAAATTCCACAATATTGCGTCAAATAAAGCTTAAATAGCTAAAAAGCATTGAATATATATTTCTATTTCTATTTTACAATATTTCAGTTCTTACCATCTACAACAATTTTTTTTTTCGATAAACATCGTCTAAAATCAAACATTGGTTACTAAATAAGACTGTCATACAATCAATGGAGTCATCAGTGGATTAGAAAAGTGTTACGACAGACTTCGGCTTTTTGGACTTAATAAGTGTGAGACAAATTTGGTTCGGGGTTTCCCTTGGGTTTTTGTATTTATTGTGTATATAGTGAGATTGTATTTATTTTTTCTTTCAACATTTTAGTTTATTTATTTCTACTTGTATTATGCTGATTTATTTGATAATGCCATTTATCATATTTTATTCCTTATCTTGTTTAGATAGTTAATTTTTTTTTTTACTTTATGTAAGTATTTTTTGTTATATTTTTGAACTTATGGTACGAATAGACTCATTGTCATTAGAGATGGGCAGATTAGTCAACCGCTTTTATTAACTTATATTTCTAAACTTTAAAATAGGTTGATTGAAATACAAACATGACATTTAGTGATTATTATTTTTATTTCAGCTTGATCTTTACAGTTTTTTATTTAATCAAGGAATAGGAAATCTTTTTTGTTGTGATAAATTATCGGACTTATATAAAGATTATGATAACAAAAAATAAATACAGTACTTTTACAATACTAAATAAAGAACTTACATCACCTACTACCTTTTGTTTTTTTTAAATATAATTTTGGTTGTCATAATTAAAAAATAGTAGTGTTTAATTTAAATGTAATATAAAGGCATAAATACGAAAAAGAAACTGCTATTTTTGTAATTTACATCCGTGCATATATATATATATATATATATATATATATATATATATATATATATATATATATATATATATATATATATATATATATATATATATATATATTTTTTTTTTTTTTTTTTTTTTTTTTTTAAATAATTTATTGAAATTTACAACTGTATAAAATTTATACATCAAGTAAATGTGCTGTTAACTATTACAATAACGTGACAGAACTTGAAAATAACTACTCATCATTAGCACTTTAATAAAAATTCTACACTATAAGCTTTCCGGGCCATCTTTTTTTTTAGACTCGGAGGAGGATTATCAGGAATGGTGTGGGAAGCAAGTTGAAAAAATAGGGGATTTGAGTGGTTATGGAGCTTACTATGAAAGGATAGATATCTGGTTTGGGCTAACTCAGCAATATATGGAACATTAAGGTCTTTATGGATAAATGTATTGGTGACAAAGTAAGGGGCATCTAAGATTTTTCGAAGGATTTTGGGTTGTAAGAATTGGATACGAATTGAATTGGATGGTTTAGTGGAGCCCCACCAACAAGCTCAACTCCGTACGTACAGACTTCTGTAATTAATTGGGAACTTTGAACGTTTGTCTAATAAGTGTTAAAGTAAGTAAAGACGGGCAGTTTCTTGTCTTTTTAGTCTTGTATGTGGATTCCAAGTAAGACGTTTGTCCAAATGGAGCCCTAGGTAGCGGATCTGTTCAACAGGGATTAGTAGAATATCATTATAGGGTACTGTAGGACAGGAAGTCGTGGGTTTACGACGAAGGGTGAAGGTTATTTGATGGTATTGTTTTGGATTTATTTTGATTCTCTATTCTTGAAGGTTTAGGATTGGATTGGAGTGTTTGGGAGGCAATGAAGGGGTGACACACACATTTGTCATCAGCATAAGTGGTGAGAACAGTGGTAGGATGAGTTGGAATGTCAGTCGTGCATATTTAAAATTATATTTAAGTTATTTTTGTGTTTTTTATATGTAAATATATAGAAAGTCTATAAACTACCAGAAAGGCCTTTTTGCCAACCGACTAGTCGGTCCATCTCTAGTTGTCATCTGTATTACTAATTGTCCTTGGGTAGGGTAACTAGTAATATTTATTGAATATAACGATTCAAGAATAAAATAAAATAAAAATAATAAGTAAAAAAGTATATAAGCATATTATATATAATAAAATAAAAAAGTATCCAATTAATTAATGAAAAAATATCTGAGTATGTTTAATATAATAAATTTCTCAAAATCTATAAAGTAAATGAAGTTAAATAATCGACTAAGAAATAACTAAAATATTTCTTATTGAGAATAATATTATAAAAACGATAGAAAATTAATCATATATTTAACGACGAAGTAATTAAATTGACTTTTGAATTACAAATAAAAAATTAGTCATTATTAAATACTTTTTTTTATTAAATCCCACGTCTGGAATGGCAAGTGAAAGCGTAATATAATCACTTCTAGAACAGATAAGAATTTTTTTTATAGCTTGGCGGCCGATATTAACGAGTGTAACAATCCCTGTAGCAACTGTAAATGTGAAAAATATACAGAAACTTGTTCAGCATCAGACGTGTAGCGTGGTAGCCGCGGCGTCTACTTAATTCCGATAGCTGATTACCGAATCACCCGCCGGCAAGACACTCCCATTCCCGCCTCTTACTCCTATTAAGTCTACACTTTTTTTCCTCTTTGAAATTTAGTATTATTGGGTTTGAATAATCGAGGAGGTTAGGTCTGGCATAACAGAAATGTAATATAGTCTCCATAGATAGTTTAACAGATAGTCCAGTAAAATTTTTGCACATTTTTCCCTATAACTCCAAATCTATTCGTCCAATCCAAAGTTTAATTTTTTTTTATCTCAAAGCTATATATATATATATATTAGATCATATATATGTGATTTATATTAAATCCCGTGAAATACCCACGCTAGTATGCTAAATGTGTATATTTTGGCAAAATATGTCAATTATGCCATGTTCAGTGGGCTGGCGTGGGTGTTTTACGGGATTTAATATAAATCACATATCCCACCATATATTTTTACACATATGGTGTCCCAGACATAGTGTAAAAAAAAAATTGGGTAATACTGCATACTAAACGGGGTAGAATGGCGCAGAAACTCGTTTCATATCTCAATCTGTTGAGGAGATAGAATTTTTTTTGTTTTTATTTTTAAAATCTTTATTTTTTCTGAAAAATGACAGTTTTCTCTACTTTGGTTTAGCGTAGAAACAAAAACGATGATATTTTCTTAATCAACATTAAATTTTCTAAAATATGACATAGGTCTGGTTATTTTAATTTCACTTTTTAACGCGCAAAACAAAAAACATTTATTAAAACTTAAATTTTTAATATTTTTTGAAAATTTCTCACTCTCCACTGGAGCACCCTAGGAGCCGTCAAATTTCCCCAAAACTGCGGAATTTAGTTAGCTTTTTAGTGATGTAACTCATGATACAATTGCACTTCACCTTTTGGGTCTAACAGAATAATACTTGATTGGTTCAGGTACCTACTAGATTGAATAAATATATTAGTTATTTTATCTCTTGTCCATATGCATGAGGGGTAAAGAGTTGTGAAGGTGGCAAGCCCTTCCTCCCCCTCCCTCCCCAAAAAAATCTTATTTATAAGGAGTTAGGGGGGGGGGCAAATTCTTGCTGAATACCTAATGTTACATAAACAACGGGGTCTGCAATGGCAATGCGCTAGCAGCTAAAGAGAGCATCAGAACCGATACACAAATCATCGGGTTCCAAGCTAGTAATCAGCAAGAATTTGGGTCCAACAAAACTCTTTACCCCTCATGCATATGGACAAGAGATAAAATAAGTAATACATTTATTCAATCTAGTAGGTACGTGAAGCAATCAAGTATTTATTCTCTAGCGTGTTTTTCATCAGAAAAACTTCTGTTAGACCCAAAAGGTGAAGTGCAATTGTATCATGAGTTACACCACTAAAAATCTAACTAAATCCCGCAGTTTTTGGGAAATTTGACGGCTTCTATGGTGCTCCAGTGGGGAGTGAGAAGTTTTCAAAAAATATTAAAAATTTAAGTTTTAATAAATGTTTTTAAAAGATTTAAAAAATGAAAACAAAAAAAATTCTATCTCCTCAACAGATTGAGATATGAAACTAGTTTCTGCGCCATTCTACCCCCTTTAATATGCAGTATTAACCAGATTTGAGATGAAAAACTGGAATTTTGGATCGGACAAATAGATTTGGAGCTATAAGGTAAAATTATGCCAAAAAAAAACGTGGATTTCATAAAAGTACGGGATATCTAGCGTCCTGGCATGTGTGCTTCAAGAGACCCAATTAAACCTTCATATATAGAGTCTAATAGTAATATTTTCGGAGTTATAGTGAAAAATGTGCAAAACAAACGTGGATTTCACAATACTGGTTTTTTAGCATGATTTTAAGGGACATTATTAAAACTTCATATTTGATAGACTAATAGTAAATTTAATCAGCTTTAAGATAAATAAAGTAATTTTGATTAGGACAAATAGTTTCGGAGTTATAGACAAAAAAGTACGACAAACATGTTTTCGCGGACAAGTGGGACCGACCGCCAGTGGGCCAATTTCTACACATTTCCTCAAGACTATAGCTTCGCGGTAAATGGTCGGATTTCGGAATAGTTTTTTTTGCATTTCGTAGGTAATAATTCTAGCTATCATATTGATTAGATTTGAAGACTTTCTTCGATGAAAGATTCGTTTTCTTGTTATAGGTAAAATACCGAAAATAACCGATATTTTTGGCGGTTTTTTTTTTCGATTTTGTGTATAAAGCCGACGTCTGCCGTGTAGCAAACTTTAGATTCGGATTGAGCACCCGTTGAGAATAAAAGTTCAACAGTTTTTTCTTGAAAAAGGACTTTTGGAGCCTTATTTTACTGGGTGGACTAAGAGGAAAAAAATATAGAAATTTTTTTTTTTGCAATGCTGAATCAGATTCGTATTTGAGTTTCATTTGAAAAACTTGAGCGTTTAATATAAATTAGAAAAAAAAAATTTAGGATGGTAATTTTTTTAGTTTTTAACATGGATAGGTAGCTATGTGTTTTGGAGGGGGATTACTTTTTTTTTTGCATAACGTAAAGCATCTTTAATGCAACCTAGAGTATAAATTTTTCAACCTCAAAAACGTGGGTTAGTTGAAATATTTGTATGGTAATTCGAAAATCCACGGTGCCCACCGAATTTTTGCATTATAAGTAAGTCTAAAATCGCAAGTTATTATGCTAGCACTTTTTAACTTTATTTTGTTGACATCATCCAGAATAGTGAGATAATTAATAATTAAAATAAAATTTAATTTATTAAAACCATTCTATGATTTTTCTTTAGACACCTGATTATTCACCGAAACTAACTTTTTCCCCTCCTACTACATTGTAAACCGTATTTTTTATCATGCTGAAGTTGGTGCCCCTTTCTTTATATTTCTTCTATTACAAAGATCTTTTAAATTTAGATCTAAATGAAATATGATTTGTGTTTATCATGGTACATGCATTGTATTATGACTTCTGGACCTCTAGAGTATCTAAGTTTAGATCAAAGATCAAAGTAAGGATACATGGTACATGTTTTTCGAATAGGTATATATTTGCATTAGTTTGTAAAATAATTTTAAGGTATAGTCAAGCGACAATAGCATTTTAGTAAAACTAATGAACCTATATGAACCAAATTTTAACTACATCATCTTCATAGTTCTTGAAAGATTTACAATTAGAAAATTTACTATAATAATAACTTATACTATTATATAAAAGGACAAGCCATTTTTCGTTTGTGAATGATCACTAACCGCGAATATTACTGAACAAATCTGTACTAAATACTAACTACATCATTTTCATAATTCTAAGAAGGTTTAGCAATATTAAAATCTACTGATTTTTAATTTATATTTTATTAAAAAAGGTTAATATGTGGACAACAGTGCAGTATGAAAATTGACCGATAGGTGGGGAGTGCCATTCTACACGAGAGGTTAGAAAAGAGCTTGAAATCGATGATAAAATTCACTTAATTAACTATCAAGAAAATTATTTAAAAAAATTTAAATATGGTGTGCGATATGTGGATCTCAGTGAAGCTTGAAAATCAACCGATTGTGTATAGAGCCATTCCACAATTCAAAATGTCGATCCTTTGCTTTTTTATATAGTGTGTAAAAATATGATTCACGGGCCTTTTGTCGTAACTGATAGTAGTTTATTTTCTGCAAGAGTTTCTTAACGATTACCATTCATACATTAAAGTTAAAAATTTTATGCTGCTTATATGTAATCTTCACTGGTGAGGTTGATATTATGTGCAAACACCAAATGAATACAAGAACCACTATGTTTTTTCTGATTAATGACTCAAACTAGGATAATATAATAACTAATAATAGTTCTTACTGTATTATTATGTAAACACCAAATGATATTTTTTCTGATTAATTTTAATATTAATAATAATAATATTAGTATTATTATTAATTTTATTATAATTATTAATAATAATATTAATAAATAATATTAATATTTTATAAGCTGAAACCAGATATCTATCCTTTCATAGCAAACCCCAGAACCATTCAAATCTATTAGTATCACAACTTGCTTCTCATTCCATTCCACATAATGTTTTGTTTTTTAAATTTCTTATTAATTTATTCTTTTACATTACATACTGCATGGGTGGATTTATAACGGTGTCCACTTTACTTATTGCCTTCTTTGAGTCAGATTTCAATACTTACACAATAAAAGTGTTTAAAAAAAAAATGAGAATTAGATCGGTAAATTCCTCAATCAAACATTGCATGATTGCGACTTATTCAGTCGCTAATTAACAGAAAATCTTTTATTTTTATTAGTGCCCTTTGATGGAAACACTAATTAACAAAGCGTTAAAATAAACAAACGCATAGGAAAACAAGCTGAAATAATCTCTTATAAGCCACTCTTGTCTATTTTGTTTTATAATTTTATTTTTTTGCTCATCGCAGTAAACCCATCATCTGCTAACGAATTTATAAATTCGGAAGCGAAAACAAGTGAATCTATTAAATGAAACGGTAAACAATATTTCATGTTGCTGGCGCAGCAGATTACCGGAGCTGCGGAGGGTAAATAATGTGAAACACAAACAACAGATGGAATACGTGTTTTCTCTCCCGCTTCGGCCCACATCCATTAAACAGGAAACTTCGCCTTTTTGGGAAGGCTTCAGGATTGGTCACGTCGTTATCGTTTTGAATGTTTGTCTTCCATGTTGGTGTAAACTATAGTGAATTACGAATATTCGGGTGGCACTGACCTCTTTCGAGCAGCAACAACGAAATACAACTCGTAGTCCTTGTTTCTGTAATCCTTGCTTTAATAATGAATCGTTATTAGTTAAACCTTTGACAGAATTCTAGATCTATTAAATATATGTGGGCTTATGTCTTATCTTAGATAAACTAGGAAACATTA
Source organism: Euschistus heros (assembly GCA_003667255.2). Taxonomy (NCBI): domain Eukaryota; kingdom Metazoa; phylum Arthropoda; class Insecta; order Hemiptera; family Pentatomidae; genus Euschistus; species Euschistus heros. Next base: position 1,865,393 of record RCWM02000185.1, on the reverse strand, counting down.
AAAAGCCATACCACGCAGAAATGCAATCTTGGGCGTTATAGTTCAATTTTTTGAGAAATCACAAATTTTATTGACAAATCTATCTTTTATATTGTGAGTATGTTGAGAATTATTATGTCAAAGGAAAATACTCTAAGCTTCTGTAAATACAATAATATTCGAACAAATCTAAAGACGAAATATACCGTGATTGTTTCTGCCTGAAGGCATGGAAAACAGAATTTAATCCGTTGTTTACTTTTAGTTTGGGACTTATTGAATTCTTATATTGGTTTTCAACCAGTCACTACGCCAAAAGTTGGTCTTTATGTATGACGAATTGATTTCAAAAAATTTTTATATGTCCAAAAAAAAGTAGTTTCACTAACAAAATAATAACAATGACGGTTATTAAAAGTAAATAAATTCATAAATTGTTATAATTGTAGAAAATAAAAAGGATATGAAAATTCCTTCAAAGATTCAAACAGAAATTATTCAAAAGTATATGTACAAAATATATTTTACGGGTTTATGGTTTTTTCTTTTTAGGAAGACAAGACACACTTTTTAGGCGTTAAAAATCCACACACCAGACTAAAAGTACAAGAAACTGCTCATCGTTACTGACTACTTCAACATTTACTAGACAAAGCTCCCAATTAAGTACAAAAGACTTATTTACATGACTGTAGACCTATTTGGACGCACGGAGTTGAGCTTTTGGGCTCCACTAAACCATCTGATTCATCTCGTATCCAATCCAGACAATCGAAAATTCTTCTAAAAACCCTAAACGCTTCTTATTTTGTCACTAATAAACTTATCCATAAAGATCCTAATGTAAGCCCAAACCAGATACCTATCCTTTTATACTAAGCTCCATAACCACTCTAATCCACTAGTCTCCCAACTTGTTTCCTATTCCATTCCCGATAATCCTCCTAGGTGTCTGAAAAGAAGATGGCCCGGAAAGCTTATAGTGTAGAATTTTTATTGAAGTGCTACTGATGATTTGTTCTTTTCAAGTTTTGACATGTTATTGTAATGTGTTATCAACACATTTACTTGATGTATATGTTAGTATAGTTATAAATTTCAATAAATCGATACAAAATGAAAAATAAATAAGGTGTTCAAAGAGCTCACCATACGCTATGATGTCTTGACTTAATTTAATTTGTCTTCAGATTTGTTCCAATATTATGGAATTTTCAGTGTAATTTTTTTATATAAATATATTTTTTTGGTCCAATAATTCTTTAGAATATAAAATAATGATGAAGAATGCTTTCCCAAAGAGAAAAATTTTTTTTTTTTGACGCACTAGATTTTATTTCCGAACCACAGTGCGACTTATGATATAAACATATAGCTTGTTCAATTCAACTCATAATTTATTTTACTGCTAATTCATTCTTCTTTTGCTAGGATAAACGTTGTAGTTTGTACCATTATATTATCTTCAAACACCTTAGTTCTTTAGAAAAATACAAAATGTTTATAATGAGGGAAGCCGAAGTGGAAAGTTACCGCGCCGGCATAAATGATCCTGTAAGGCGCCATACACCAAGATAGGTTGGTCCGTTGCCAGCAACATTTTCCGTTGCTCCTTCCTCAATTTCAACGGTGGGAAATGCAAACATTGATAGCCGTGGCAACTATTTTATTCACAATTATTATTCGAGTTTTATTATACATTAATGTTTAGCTATAAATTGTAAAATACAATATAACTTCGTTATAACTCATTCATCTGTAATGACTTTTGGGTGTAACACCTTTTTTTCTATGGTCCGTGCCCCAGCGTATAATTCTCCAGTATTTCATTCGTTATAACTCTCCGATTTCCCATTCATGAAGAATTTATTATTTTACATTCACATTTCAATTTATCTATTTGCTTACATCTTTGATCTGTAAACATTAAATAGGAAAAAATAAATATTAAAAAAAAGCGATTAATAATCGCACGGTATAACGTTTCTATTAAATTATTGTCGACAAAGCCCTTCAAGATTTTCCGCGAATCTTACAGACCTAATGGGTTACTGTAAAGGTTTTTAAATGTCTTTTTCGATAAAGAACAAGTGTCTGAAGTTTTAAGCCTTGATCACTATACATCTAAAGAAATGGAAAATAAAGTGGGGGAAGAAATAAAGACGCAGAAAATAAATACAGCTTTGAAGCCCTCGGAAACGATTTGAGTATTTTTTTTGCCTTGTATTAAAACTATCGAAAGTATACGGAAACCGATAAAAATCAATAAATTAGAAATTGCGGTTAAAAATAAATACAATAACTTGAATTTTTTTATTTTATTTTGTTATATACTTCAGGTGGATTTCTATATGTAGCTCAAGCATTTGACAGATATTGACATGATAAAACTTTTTTTAAATTGAAAATATTTTTCCTTTTACTTATTATTTTATCATTTTCTCTCTGTCCGATAAGGCTCAGATATCTCTTCTGTTCATTCAGTAAAAGCCGGAGTACCACAGGGGTCAATACTAAATTCTCTATTATATATTCTTTACACTCACTATATACCACTTAGCCCTGATACATTGACATCAACATACGCTGATGTTAAAGAAATTTAAATTAAACATAAAGACCCCACCATTGCATCATTAACTCTTCAACACCATCTAACAATTTTAAAAGACTGGTTCAAATTTTTATAAATAAAACTCAATTAGGTACACCAAATCAAAGTACATCACGTTTACACTCAGGCATGACTCTTGTCCACCTGTCTTCATCGGCACGAACCCTTAACAGGCAAACGAAATTCATTACTTAAGACTTCGATTAAAGAATGACCTGGGGCCCCATGTAAAACAAAAACGTCTCAGTCTAAACAAGACACTATAACTTTTGTATCTAATATTTCATAAACGGTCGACATTGAAACTCCGAAAACATTTAAATACATACACTTACTTACTTAAACCCGTATGGACATACGCCACACAAATATACGAAACAGCAAAAAAATACACACTTTAAAAAATACAAACATTTCAATCAAAAATACTTAAACTAACCACGAAATAATATTGGTACATTTCAAACCACACACCACTCAGATTTGAAGTACATTGCCATGACTGTCATACCTGAATTTCTTATAGAAAGCTAAAACGAAGCTATATGAGAGATTTTCTCGAATAAATAATCTTATTTTTTATCCATACAAGCAGGAACTGCTGTTGACACCTCATTTGAACAAATTGATTTACACTTTGAGCAAATTCACTAACTTTTACTACAGTAATAGGTGTGAATAAAATTATTGAAAGAAAAAAAAATTCTTTTAATTTTATACAATATAAATTTTGTTAGTTTACAACTATTAAGTCCAGCATTTTTCTCCTTATATAAATATTTTTCGTTTCAAATATATACTTACTAAATAAATACTACTCAAATATAAACATAAGAGCTTTATGAATATTGTTCACAAAGTAAGGAGCATTGAGGATTTTTCGAAGGATTTTGGATTGTAAGGATTGGATACGAAATGAATTGGATGGTTTATTGGAGCCCCATAGCTAAACTCCGTTCGTCCAAATAGGTCTTATCACAGTCATGTAAGTAAAACTTTTTTAATTAATTGGGAGCTTTGAACGTTTGTTTGTGAATGTTGAAGTAGTCTGTGACGACGAGCAGTTTCTTGTCTTGTATGTGGATTCCAAGTAAGACATTTGTCCAAATGGATCTGTTCAACATGGATCAGTGGGATATCATTAAAGGATACTGTAGGACAGGAAGTCGTAGGTTTAAAACGAAGGGTAAAGGTTATTTGATGGGATTTATTTTAATTTTTCAATTTCGTCAACATTCTTGAGCATTGAGGATTTAAATCATATTTACTTAAAATATTTACATTTATGTAGAGAATTCCCAAATACAGTTTTTAGCAACATATTCACGCAGCTTTATATAGAGATAAGAATCAAGGATGACGGATAATAGCTTTGTTTAGGGAAGCTCATTGACAACCATATCGATACCCGAGGCCAGCCAACCATGGCCAAGGAGGGGAGAGATAGGGGAGGTTGCCCCACCTATCAGCTATGTAAATCCTATCTTACCGCTTATATCTTCGTCTTTGATGGATGGAAGGACATCCTCCTTTTAGGGTACTAACAGATGGTCCTATTTAGGGAGGGTAAGAGGTTTTTCTTGTGGCTGTAGGCTACAGCCTGTAGTTACCTAGGGAGAAGATGTTACATATATAGAAAAACTAATATAAATTTTACCGAGAAATCGTCCAAAAATGGTTAGTATATTTTTGTCTGTTGATAAATTCGCAACTGTAAGAATAAAATGACAGTGGCTGTGAAGTGGTGGATATTGATATCTATTGGGTTTTCCCCATGTTATAGTCTAATAAAAATGTAGTTTAATAGTTTTCTCTGTACAGCGCTCTTGTTTTCCATTTTAGGACACCGAGCACTGCAAAGTCCTTTTCTACATCCTGGATCCATCATGTCGTTGGTTGTACTCTCTTCTGGTGTAATATATTACTCCGAGTTGAACCTTTTTTTGAGTTCTGCCGTCTTCCTTTCTTCTTATACATGGCCCAGCCATTTTATCCATATTGCTTTTAAAAACTGGACTATGTCGCAAGATTCGTTTATTCACCCTCAACTACTACAGCCCATGTATCTTCCTAAGAATTTTTCTTTTGAAGACTCGTAATGAGTTCATTGTAGAGGCACATTGGGTCCATGTTTCCACTAACCTGATCTTACTAACGTCTAATTATAACCGTATCTTTGTTGCTCGTGGCAGAAGCGATGATCGAGAATTCGCGAAGTAACCTCGGTTACCTCCCATAATATGTTTTTATATTTCTGATCAAATTTTATATTCACAGTTGAGCTCTGCGCCCAGATGTGTAAATGAAGTCACATTTTTAAAGGATTAACCTTCTATAGTTAGATTTTCTTGTATATATTATTTTGTATATAGTTAGGCGTTCTTGCGCTACCATCTGAATATGCATGCATATTCTGAGTTTTACTCTCATCAAGTTTCAGTATAACTACATCACCTTCAATTTTCAGTAGTTTTAATATGTCCGTAAAAGATTGTTTATTCCATTCCATTAGGCTGATATCCTGTACACAAGCACATATTTGAAAATACAGTGAAATATGGTCTTAAAATTAAACTATAAAATAAATTGTTTTATTTAAAAACATTTTTTTAATCAATATAAGCTCCATTACTTTCAATACCCATGCTGTTAGCTTTTATATACCCTCATTTTAGAACATCATATCCAATTTTACTATATTTTTTTATCTAGAAATTTATTATCTTATTAAAATTGGTACCGATGTCTGAATAGATTGTATTCAATAGACTAGATTCCTGAAAAGTCTTCTAACAAAGCTTCAACAATTATAACAATTTTTTACCACAATCTTCATAACAATGAATTTTTGGTCGTCTTTGATGCATGATGAATGGAGAGCACATGTTTCGAGTTTTATCAGTAGTTTGGATGTTGAAGGTAATCACTGATGGTCAATTTGCTATCTGATATTTTTTCTGTAAGTTTTTGAAATATTGTTCTAGAATTTTCCTTAACGAATGCTTGCTGAATAGTCATCAAGGGAAGAACTATTTCTGATAGTTTCTGTATATTTTTCATCATTTTGCTTTCATTTTCCGGGTACGAAAAATTCTTTAAAAGCACTATCTGAGGATTCTTCTTAATAACTGGTCAACGTTTTCTTCAGATTGGGTATGTTGATAGTTTTTTATTTTATTTTAATTTTATTTAATACTATTATTTTTGCCTAATTCTATACAACCAAGTTTTAGCTTCATTTATTTGTTATGATTGCTTTCTTTCTTCTGTAATTATAGTTTAGCTTTTAACTTATCAAAAACTTCAGTTAATTTAACTTTACTTTATCCCTATCCAATTCTTTCAAGTATGCTGTTTCTTCTTGTGGATAAAATTAAATTTTAATTCAGACCTGATTTTGTTGTGCTTTTTGCATCTGGATATTATATGTCTGTGTGATGTCCTGTGAAGTCACACGTCTCACATTTTCCACTGGCTTCTATCTTCATCAGGTTAATATATTTCTTTGTACAGTCATGATTTGTCCAAAGCCTTGTTATAACTTGATAATAATACCTGTCCTTTGAGTGTGACTCCCAGTCATACCTGTTCTGCCATTCTTTTACGCCTGCTATAGAGAAGCGGGGTCTGTCTTTTCATTACCGGAGAGACCTAGGTTAATAGTTAACGAGTGTCTGTTTGGTTAAGGATGGGGAACAGAAAAAAAATGAACAGATGTGCAAATGGGGTTTTAGAAAGAAGTTTCGACAGAAGAGGCAGATTTTCAACCTCCAGACGAATGTGTGAATGAGGGACTAAAAGAACCATAACACAAAAGATTAAACAGGAAGAGAGAGTTAACTTTTTAGAAAACGAAAATGATCTAGTAAAAAAAACTAAAAATAAGATGATATTAATATAATAATATTAGAACATTTCAGGACTGTATGTCCATTTAGTATTAATGAAAATTATCTACCATCTGAATTCATTATTTCGTTCATTTTCCAAGTTGAATATTTTCCAGTTCTTGAGCAGCGCCTCCGGTCGAGAGGCAACAGAGATAAGGTCGGGCACTATCGAGCTTTCACAAACAGGTTGCACAAGATGAGTTCCCTTCAAAGGATTTTTTTTCTCTATAAAATAGACATTTTTTTTCCCCATCTGTACGGTCAGTGAGTCGGTTAGTGGTTTTTGCAAGAGAAAGCTGAAAGAAGAGCTAGGACTGCGGAGAACTATAAAAAGCCAAATACAGAGCTCTTCTACTCCATCCCGATGGCTTTACATTTTAAAGGAGGCAATTATAAAATGAATGCCGGTCGGGGAAGGAAGAGGTCGGCAAAAAAAAAAAAAAAAAAAAAAAAAAAAAAAAAAAAAAAAAAAAAAAAAGAGGGGAAAGACTTTTTCTAAGATAAGAAGCGTTGCGTGTTCCCTTCCTCCTGGTTCTACTGAATTGAATTTGATTGCATCTCCAGTTGGAGTACTTACATCCATTAACTGTTATTCTCGTTCCCTTCATATTGTTTCACGGATATTAATGTGTCCTGTGGGTTAAAATGAGAACCTTGGGGAAGCAGAAGCAAAAGAATCATGTATACATATATATATATATATATATATATATATATATATATATATATATATACATATATATATATATATCGTGAATGGTACATGTAACTTGTAAATTTCTATCATCATTAAAAAATTATGTTGAATATGTCATATTAAATATGAATATATTATTTACCTTCAACATATTATTTTTTGTGTTTTCCTTCCAGCTGTAACCCTGTGTTTACGACAGTATCCATATCGCAAGTTTTCTGTAGAATATTAATAATGAATGAAGTAATGTTTTACCATTTTTTTTTTGAGGAGGCTTTTTTGACATGCACTAGCTCAGTCAGATCGTAAACTTGACGAAAGTTTTCTTATCACAAGCACTAGATATAAAAAATAGTAGAGTTTAGACATATCTATTCTTTATTGTTTTTTCCAGTCACTTTTTTTTCTCCGTTTAGGTTATTTTACCAGCTAATGCACTATATAATATATGTATATAACTTATTTAGCATAGTCTTTGTAAAGTTAGTATATGAGCACGTCGCAGTATGTAGAGTATATAAAATATAATGAAAAATAGAACTCTTAAAAAAAAAATATTAAAAAAGTGGTATTTGGAAAATAATTCGGTGGTAGGAGTATGGATATCCAAGAAATAGATGGATTTTATAGGAGCTAAAACATAATAATGAAATCAAATAAACAATATTTTATTAAATTAATTTTCTTTCATATTTTTAATACATTTAGAATGAAATATTTTACAAGCTTTGCAATATTTTATTATTTCAGAATTTCTGTAGAGGAATTCATCCCACCATTCTCCTCTCTTGGACCGTCACTGTAGACATCTTCATGTTCCGACATTAACATCAACATCTAGTTATATATATATATATATATATATATAATATATATAGTATATATATATATATATATATATAATATATATATATATATATATATATATATATATAGATATATATTCAAGAGAGGCATCATGGGATTTTCGATGCGTTCATTGCCTCCATTGTATTTATAAAAAAAAAAAAATTTTTGTTTTGTGTAAAAGTATGTTTATAGAAGCTATTTTGTTAAATATGATAGAAGAATAACAGTGTATTGCTGAATGATCTGACTGCTTTTTTTTTTATTATTCTTAGACGGTTTTTATTATCCTAGAATACAGATTATTTATCATATTACATATCCATCCGGTTTTAGAGCTATAAATCAATATTATTATACGCTGTAGAAATATTATGTTCATCTACAGTATTTTCCTTTCATTTTTTTTTTTTTTTTTGTGTTTGTAAAAAAATGTTTACTTACAGGTGCTATTTTGTTAACTATAACGAAAGATGACAATGTATTGCTGAATGGCCTGCTAGTTTTTTGTTACCTTAGCGACCCCACACTAAAGCCTTTCACATGCCAAGAGTTGACTGACAGAGGATAGATATATAATACATGAAATTGTCTTGAATCTCTGGAAGGAAAGAATAAAGGAGAATTCAAAACGTGTGTGGGGGGTTTCATGATCCCTTAGGACAGAAACGTGGAGGAGGAATACAAATTGGAAAGCCGCCCGCTCTCATCAGCGCAATATGATACAGCCTTACTCAAACAATGGACGTTTCCCCTTGAGTTATAAATTGTGGCAAGAGACCCACCAGCATACCCAACGTCTTTGTTCGGAGAAACGTCTATTTGTAAGTTAAAGAGGAGGGAAGGTTTAAAAGGCCGCGCAGGTAGCGACTATCGGCTTTCCGAGAAGGGCCCTCCGGACAAAGATGGCGTCAATGGCCTGTCCTCAGGGCTCGGTTTGCACTCTAGGAATTCACAACTAAGGAGAAGATTTGCAAACTGATCACATTCCTTAGTATGCTTTTGGTAAGCTACATGAGCAACGTTAATGTAGCTCGTAAAATCACTCATAAAAATAAGACGTCTATAATACAGAAAATTTCGAAATGGAGCATCAGTTCCATAATTCTTAAAATTTTATTGGCTACGGAATATATACCTAACTAGTTTTTCATCATAGCTGTAACAAAACAGTTGGTCTAACGCAGAATAAACTAATAATCAATTGATTACTTCTAACATAGTTACTTTTGGGATGTTGAAGCGAGATGTATTTGCTTTGCATTGTGTTTCAGCCTTTATAGTGCTATAGTGGGGACAAGCTGTAAAATATCATTTGTGAATAAGTTAACATAATTCAACTGTGCCAAGTTAGGCATAGTTTAAACATGAAGGAAGCTGGGTGACTGTAGAGGAACGTCTGACAAGGACATTGAAGTACGTATAAGCAACGATACGATTGCATTTATAAATTTAATTTCTGCGTCTGAATGATATATTGAAAGTGTCCTTAAAATCAAATAAATGATATATAAATCGTTGCGAGAAAGAGTAACTATTTATTAAGGCGAATCATGAAGAATTGTGGAGAGAGCCAAACGATTTCTATCCCTGAAAATGGATTACTAAAGGCATTACATGCTGTCCCTGGATTCAAAATCTAATATTGAAATAAAACGGGTGGAACAAATGGAAAACATCCTCTACACCATTGAGACTGAGGCTAAGATGGAAGATGGGAGAGGGACGATGGCTTATATGAATTTGGAATGGAGCCCGGAAAGGAAACGGAAGTAAGGTCGTCCTTGGAGACGTTGGTTTGAGGGCGTCATTGAAGGAATGATGAACAGGGGATGCGTGAGGGAATCTGGCTGGACAGAAAATGGAACATACTTATTTTTAGCGTTGAAATTTGGCATATGAAACTAGTAAAAAGTCGTTAGTAAAAGAAATAAAACAACTTATCTCAAATACACGAAGGGTGGCAAAAAAAGAGACCAGAAAAACCACTACACATCACTTTTATTCTTTGGTATAAAAAAATTGCACTCGTTTAACTTGACAGTTTTTCGGTTCCTCAAGCATATTTTTATTTAGAATAGATTATATCTAAAATCAAGGCAGAAGTTAACTACCTACATACATGTACTAATATCTTTATTGAGACTTACGCATCACAAATATACGATCCTACTAAACAAATACACTAAAAACAATGCTTTAATGTGCAGACATCCCAAAAAATTCATATATGAAATAGACACAGAAATGTCACAGAATACCGGGAGTAGACTGTAATGGTCTTGGATTAGAGATCTCCCAAACATCAATTAAGAGGTAGATTAAAATTAGGCGGGATAGATTAGAGCCAATTCGTATTGGGCGTGAAAAAGGAGAAAAGGTTCCTCAATATCTTAGATGTATCTGATCACAAGTACCGAAAGCGCTGTAATTTTTGTTTATAGTTAATAAATATTCTATCTATTAAAAAAAAAAAAAAAAATTGTAGAAAAGCAAAATTAAAATACACATAATCACATTTACGTTGAAGTAAACATATAATATCAAATATCATTAAAAAATCTTTAAAATGTCAGGGAACGACTATGCTGATGGTCTGTTATTTAATCTTGCTCTTGATTCTGCCATCAGGAAATCTAATGTCCATACTTGGATGTACATCTTGGAAAGATTAGTTCAATCTCAAATTTCCAAATTCCTTGAAGAATCCAACCTCCTCGACCCCCTTCAATCTGGTTTTCGTCCCGGCTACTCCACCCAGTCTGCTCTCCTAAAAATCACTAATGACATATTTACCGCAATAGATGACAAAAAATTAACCGTCCTGGTACTCCTTGACTTTTCTAAAGCCTTCGATTCCCTTGATCACTCTATCCTATTCTCCAAATTAAAATCATTAAACTTTTCCTACAGTTCCATCCGCTGGTTTCAATCTTTTCTTTCTCACCGTTCCCAAGCAGTTAAAATACCAAACCAACCCCTATCATCTTTTCTCACTCTTACCTCAGGTATTGCTCAGGGATCCAGTATTTCTCCTCTCCTTTTCAATTCCTACATTAATGATCTTCCTAATTCAATTTATCACTGTTCCTACCACCTCTATGCAGATGATTCCCAAGTCTACCTCTCCTTCTCCCCTTCAGAGCTATCCACTGCTTTCGCTAAAATTCAGGAAGACCTGGACAGAATAAGTGCCTGGGCTACCTTAAACAAATTACAACTCAATGAAAAGAAGACTCAGGCCATTATAATAGGCTCTAGCTCCCTCCTTAATTCCCACTCACAATACCCTCCTTTAACCTTAAATAATCATCCCATCTCTTTCTACTCCTCTGTAAAAAATCTTGGGATTGTTTTTGATCAAACCCTCTCTTGGAAATCTCAGATTGCCCAAATTTCCCGCCGTTCCATAGGTCTTCTCAAATTGTTCCACCGAATCCGTGACCTTCTCCCCCAGCCAACCCGTAAGCTTTTAGTCTCTTCCTTATTATTCCCTTGCATTGACTATGGTTGTCTGGTTTACGGTGGCCTCTCGAGGGTTCTGGAGGACAGACTGAAGCGAATCATGAACTGCTTCGTCAGGTTTGTCTTCGGTAGTCCGAGCGTTCCCACGTTTCCCACCTCTATTCCCAACTAAATTGGCTCTATCCCACTTTCCGTAAACAATATTTCCATGGAACATTCCTGTACCAAACTATCAATACCCTTCAACCTTTTTATATCTACAACAAGCTTCAATTCAGATCTGCAGTCAATCCTATACATACAAGATCCCGTCTCTCTGATTTGTAAACCCCATCCCATAGAACTTCAACATTCCAACGCTCCTTCCTTTTCCGCTCACCAATCCTCTGGAACTCCATCCCTCCTCACATCAGACAAGCTAAATCCCTGAAAACATTCAAATATTTCTATTTCCAATACCTCCTCCTCATTCAAGTTGACGCTTGCTAACTATCTACCTACTTAATCAAAAATTACCGTTGCATTGCTGGATTCAGTTCAGGAATAATTGAGATTCCTTAAATTCAAATTTCACTTTCCATGAATATAACATTAGGTTCTATTGTATATACAAAACTAATCATTGTACCAAAGATTTTTCTATATAATTTTATTTTATTTTTTTCTTATTTAATTTTATCTTCTCTAATTTGTTGAATGTTATCTTATTTTCTTTTCTGTTTATTTAAATATCATCTATGTACATACTGTTCATTAATGTATTATTGTCTTTGTTTTTTTATCTCATTACGTCTCTAACCAGACTTAATTTAGTTAATACTTGTACATATCTGTTATTCTTAGGGGACATTGTCCCAGAATAAAATTATGTTTCTATTCTATTCTATTCTATTCTACTTCCAGCAGTACATTTAATAGTACCTTACAGGTATTGATATCTCAATCATTGGCAGGGCTTTTGCTGTCATGATCGAAGCTTTTGAGAATTTAGAGAATACGTCGAGGGAAATTGGTTTACAGATAAACCGAGGCATGAACTACGTACCGAAGATAGTGATGGAAGTTAAGACTGAACAGTTGACAATTGAGATTTCAGTTTTGGATTTGTTGACGAGTTTATATATCTCGGTACCCTGCTGAGCTTCAATAATATAGTACAAGAAGAAATTTAAAAAAATACTGTTTGCCAACGGATGTTATTTTTGTCTTAATTGATATGTAGTTCTCTACATGTTATTGTGATCAGTTTCCTCAAAATTTCTTGTATATAATTTATACAGTTGTAGATATAAATAAGTAGTTTTAAAAAATTAGATATGTAAAAAGTAGAAACCTCTCAACAAAAACTCTATAAAACGCTTAAGTTAGATCTGTCTTCACATGCGCCTCTGAATATTAGGTCCCAGTAAATGTACTTACTCTTCCCAGATTCAAAAAGTGATTCCTCAGTAGAATCTAGGTTCTTGCAAAGAATAGTCTAAACTAGGGAGTTTGTACTAACCACGAACTAAGAGCCTTCATCAAGCATAATAGGCTTCCATGGAAGGACACTCAGCAAGATCCACTCTTCGACTCCTAAACCGCTCCCGTAAATTCCTCCCTCAATCAACTCGTCAACTATTAATTTCTTCCCTCATATTCCCCCATTTTGATTTTGGTAGTGTGGTGTACGGAGGCCTCTCTGCATCTCAGGATGCAAGATTGAAGAAGCTCATGAACTGTTGCCTGAGATAATAGCTTAAAATCCCGTCTTTTCATTTACTTATAAGAAACTCAATCTAATAGTCATATCAATGAAGAAAACATTTTTTAAAATGAAATATGAATATTCAAAATATAATATTAATTTTGTACAGAATTACTTTAATGCTATTACACTAAATTTGTATAATTGATTTCAGCATAATTATATTATTTTATCAGACAAGATACATTATTTTTCTATATATTTTATATCTCTTAGCTTTGTCTACTATGTTTTTTCATTGAATATTTATTTGCTTTTTTCTAACCTTAAGATGTAATTTGTTTTCATGTGATATTTTAAAACATGTATTATTAATTTTATTACTTTATATTGTAATTTAAATTTCATTTCAATTCCTTAATTTAATTTTAATTGTATTTTCTTGCTTTTATTATATTTCTAAATTATACATAGGCAATTATATGGCAGCTAGGCCGCCAATAATTGTTCATTATAATTATTATTAAGGGGCAATGACCCCAGAATAAAATTTATATTCATTCATTCAAGATTGGCAGAGGACGAGAATCCCAGGCAATTGATGTCTTCGTAATTAACTTTCTTTGGAACAAATTTTATCATTAATTCAATAACAAAATTAAGTTTTGTGTTCTATTCTTTTTTAAATCCACTACTACATTGGTTGATGGAGTTTAGCCAGCTTGAAAAGTATTTTGTCATGTGTCAAGAATTTCACAAGAGATACATCGCGAAGATGTCAACTATCATGAATTTTTTTTTTTTTTTAAAGTGGTTTGTTGTTTTTATGTGGTCCAGTACAGTGGGTATGTAAAGGTCTGTATACATATATCCAATGTATTGGACCACATCAGAACTAAATACAGAATATTCCACGACAAACTATATGACCATCGAAATAGACTCATACAAAACATAGCCACAAAAAATAATCCTGGCAATAAGTACTGGAGACTAAAAAGGAGCTGGATGAGGGACCTCCTTTAGTTAGAAACAACCTAAAATAATGTCAGGAGGAGATACCTATGGGTACTTGTCTATTTATAGAGAGATTATATTATATTTTTTCAGCACATTCGCTGGTTGAATGCATTCGAATACAGGTGTGAATTAAAAAAATAAAGTGGTTTGTGAAAGTTAAATAGACACTCCATGGGAATAAAAGAAGTCCACAAAAGAACCGATAATTCACAGAGGTGGAGGCGCAATAAAGTAAGAACGACGACAGATGGGCGCTGAGGTTGGAACTAATAGCTACTCCAAGGAACAATGAAATTAATTTAAAACTTTATAAGGGAAGGCTGTTAAACAATTGATGAATATTAGCCCAAATTGTAGGGGGGAGGATTGAGGGGAGGGGGCGTAATGAAGTCTGGGTCCCCCGCGCTAGCCCGGGGCTTCGTCTTTATCTCTTTTGCGGGAGGCTTTCTTATGAAAACTTCATAAATTGCTTCATAAATTCTCGTCTTATTTATATAACTTCACTCGATGCATAAACAAACACCGCCGGCCTCTGGGGTCTTTTATAGGCTCAGAATGCTTTCTTAGCTAATTTCTTTTCTTTCTACGGTACATATCTACATAACTTTAAATATTTCTTGTCAGGAACAATCTATACTATTATATAAGAGGACAAGCCAGTTTATGGCTTTATCATTATACAGGGTGTCCCGAATTTAAATGGCAAAACTTCAGGAACTTATAGGGGACCGAAAAACTAAGACAAAAAGTCCTTTAGAGATTTGCTCGTTTTCCGTTAGTTTTACAGAAAATCGCAAAAAAAGAAACAAAACAAAAATGTTACAGGTAGCGATTATTACCTTTCAAAGTTCGTCAGGCTAGGCAGTGAGATATGTAAACACTTAATGTTATCCTTTACATTCTTTTATTTGTTTACATTTTGGCTTCCTTCTAGAATTATAATTCCTAAATCAGTCTTCAGTCAGTTACACAGATATTTTTGTGTGAATAGCATCAGCCACAATGCCGCATACATATTCTAATGATATGATTTTTGTTTATGGTTTCTGTAACTGTAATGCTTTAGAAGCGGGGCGGGAGTATGCGCGCCGATTTCCAAATAGAAGAGTGCCTAATCGACGAGTCTTTTCGTTAACTTTTAATAGACTACGAGAGACTGGGTCATTCTTAATACGTAATGAAGGCGACCAATTCCAGGCAGCAATAAGAGCAGATTATTGGAGAAGAAATTGTGTCCAACGCCACTTCAATAACAATCCTGAGACTAGCATCCGAAGAGCATCTGCTGTATTAGCAATATCGCGGCAAGCAATATGGCGAACTTTGAAAGGTGATAATCGCTACCCATTACATCTTCAAAAAGTTCAGAATTTCCTCAAGATTATGTCAAGAGATTGAATTTTAGTAACTGGTTTCTTGACAAAATTCGCGATGATAATTTATTTCCATTAAAAATTATATGGACCGATGAAGCTACTTTTACAAGAGGAGGAATTGTTAATCAAAGAAATTATCATGTATGGGCTCTTGAAAATCCCAGAGCTATTAGAGAGAATAGGTTTCAGCATGAATTTTCTATTAACGTTTGGCTTGGAATTTGGGACGGATTGGACGTGGAGGAGTAGTACCTCGGCCACCCAGATCACCTGATATGACACCCATGGATTTCTTCGTATGGGGGCAGAAAGTTTATTCGGTGTCAATCAACTCAAGAGAGCAATTAAGAGACCGAATCATAGATGCAGTGCACCAAATATCATCAGAACAATGTTTAGCTGCAATTTATCAAGTGAGTGCTAGATGTAATGCTTGCATTGGTGCAAGAGGGCAACATTTTGAGCAATACTTACATTAAAAAGAACATAACATAAATATAAATGTAAATAAATAAGTATAAAAATGAAAACTTGTTTTGTTTCTTTTTTTGCGATTTTCTCTAAAACTACGCAAAAATGAGCAAATCTCTAAAGAACTTTTTGTCTTAGTTTTTCGGTCCCCTATAAGTTCCTGAAGTTTTGCCATTCAAATTTGAGACACCGTGTGTATAAATGATTGTAGAACCTGTAGTAATGAATAATGAATTATGAGGAGTTATGCTTTTTAAAAAATGAAATACTTAAATTAAATGTCCTTTAATGAAACCATTGACAAGCCATTTTTTTTTTGTGATCACTAACCACGAAATCCACTGAACCAATCTGTACCAAATTTTAACCACATGATTTTTATATTTCAAGGAAGGTTTAATAATAATAAAATCTACTGGGTATCAATTAATTTGTTATTAAAAAACTGATGATATGAGTCCCCTAGCTGCAAAACCACACACATCCATCCACACGAATTTTTCAGATAACACAAAAAACAACTGGCAGTCAAACTGCATATGTTACTGAACTCGTTTTTCATGCACTATTTTTCATTGGATGTGCACTGATACCTATCGATTACCTATCGAGAACTTGTGATTTCTTGAAGACAAAAATTTTTCTCCCGAAGGTGGATGTATAGGGTTTTGCAAATATGAGACACATATGTAGATAACAATGAATTTTGAAAATTTACCGGTATGTGGCGACCATCATTCCACATGAAAGGTTACAAAAACACGGTGTTATTATGTAGCTTGAAGTTTATAATAGAATGTACTTATATTTAATTAAATTATTAAATAAGATTTAAAAGTTGGTGTTACATGTAGATTCTAGTGAAGTTTGAAAATTAACTGTTATTTGGTTAACACCATTCAAGAATAGAGTTTACAATGGTAAAACTACTGAATCCTTCTGCAGCAAATTATAACTATAATTATAAATATTATTATAATCTTCTTCATAGTTCTCGGAAGGCTTAGTAACCAAATTTACAATAAGAAAATTTTATTTGTAAAATTTTGAGTTGCAGAAACGAGGTTTGCCACAGTGCTATAAACTTTTATTCTCAGAAATTGACATCCAACAAGATTAAACCAATAAAATTATTTCTGCTCAGTAAAAATTATTTCCTTATCAAAATGTCGATCATTTTTTGATATAGTTTGTAGAAATATGATTCATGGGCCTTTAGTAGTTAACACTGATAATGAAGTCTTATCCGCAGGACTTTTTGATTAGTCTCTGTCCATCTGTCCAATCATGCTCTCACGTAATCAACCACCTAATCAATGCAATTTCAACCAGGTTAAAAATGTCTGCTATGCCTGAAAATATGATTAAAGAAATAATGCTCAATTGCGTACTTCAATACAACATTTTTATCGATAAACAAAGAAAAAATCAAGTATTGGTTAAAATGATCAAAGTTCTTTACATATGCGAGCTGGCGGAGCCACGACGGGAGTCGCTAGTATAAAGTATTTTAATAATAATCACTTTATAATAATTACTTTTTTTTTTTTTTTTTTTTGGTCCTACCAACTCCACATTAAAAAATGATGAGAAAAAAATAAAATAAAATAAAATAAAAATAAATAAAAAAAGGACCAAAAAAATTTGATTTAAAAAAGTTTTAATATAACTCTTCAGAAAAACCGCTATCGTCCATTATTTATAAGTGCGATTCCATCGACAGGATCTATATGAAACAAGTCACTACCCATCAAATCAGAAATTTAAAACATGAAGTTTTGCATATCTATCTTAAGATTTAAATAGTTTTTTATATTTAACAAAGGTGAGGACACCCATAATATCCCTTATCCACCAAAAAAAAAAGAAAAAATTTAATATTTTTATCATAAAGCTGGTTAAATTTACTATTATAACTTTTATATATAACTTATAATTAACACCATGAAAAAAAAAGAAACATGGCTAGCCCGAAATTAACGCAGCACTCCTATTTGTTTCCTACAGTCTCAACGACTTTAGGTAAAAGGCTTTGGTAGGGATGGAGAGAAAAATAATAGAATACCTCTTTGGATTCATATTCTAATACAATGCTACTTCACAACATTTATCCATTTATTTCCTCCGGGTATTTTACAAAAACAAAGGAAAAATACTGCAGCATTTAAAAAATATCACCAAGCTGAATTTAAAAATTTTTAAGTTAGTTATATTTATACCTGCTCCTCGCATTCATTACGTCTTGCATTCGATGGGGTATAGATCTAATGTGATTTTGAATGAATTCTTGAGAGATATTTCCCATCATTTTCAAAACAGTAATAAATAATATAAATTTAAAATTTCCTAACTTTTTTTTTTGTTTACTGCTTGCTTATATTTAATTAATACTTTTAATAATCCTAATACGTTTCATATGTCTTGGTAAGTGAGTAGGGACATAAACATCTAAAAAAGCAACATATAAATGGACTTTTGCACTTCAAATCCATCTTTTGTCTTCCCTTTTCGAATATATATGACACTTTTTTATCATAAAAAAAATTAAAAGTGAAAAAAAAATCAGAAAATTTGATATATATTTTTCATTAAAACTCTTTCGATGCATTTTCACTGATTTAGACCCAGATTGGATATTATCTTCAGACCAGAAGTGCATCTGTTTTTCAAATAATAAATTTAATTTAAATACATTTTTGTATTAATTTAGGATTTGATGTAGGTTTAAGAATTAAATCTCAGACAAGTTGAATATCAAGACCATTGTTTTTGATTTAATTATACCTTTTAAATCGATGATTGAAAAATATTCAAAGTAGATGTGCTCGTACACCCCCATCCTTCAGTCCAGTGAGATGTTTAATGTGGCAAACTCAGTCCCATGTTCTGGTCTATTTACACAGCTGACATGGCAGCAGAACCTATTAACTTGCTTCGCCCATGTCACATATGTTATCTATGATTAATCATCCATTTATCGTGTCTGGACTTTTGGTAGGTAGGGATCTTTTTTATTTAGTCTGTCAGTATCTATAAGTATTTATTCAACTTATTTTAGTAAAACTAAATCAATATTGAAATAAAATATGAAAATAAAAATGTGTAAGTATAGAACCCAAGGGAGGAAAAAAATAAACAGTACAATAAGAAAATTGTATATACATTTCTAAGAATAAAAATATGTAAGAAAGAAAAATAAAATTTTAGATTTTAGATTGAAGCATGCAATTCTATAATTTTGAGAAGTTCTTTATGAGAAGTTCTCACTATCACCCAAGGCCTAGCATTACATAGCTGAAAAGGCACACCATGTTTCACCTATAGGCCACTCTTTGATAGGTTTACAGAGCCACTGATGTAGACCGCACCTTGCCTTAAACATTTCTTTATTCTAAAACATTTAAGGTTTCGATAAAAAAATCCGATATCGTGGCTACTTCCTGAGAAAAAAGACGCTCATGCAACACTGGACTCAAAATGCAAAAACTTGAAAGACGCGCAAGCCAATTCTACAGTCTACTAAATATTACTTACCTCCTTTCTATTGATAACAAGCTTCTCGTATAGAATACCATATTGAAACCTATTTTGTGTTTATGGTTACAATAAAAATATTTTAGACAACTGCCAAAATATTCATTTGGTCCTTGATTTTGTGCAAAGACATTTGAACAACATCCGAATCAGAGAGACTGTGCATATTTTTCTCTCCTTCTTAGATACTGAATACATGTATTTTAAGCTGAAAAAATGAATTAAAAGAGAATTAAAAAATAAAATGAATTAATTAAGTTGAAGCATATTAATGTCTACTTTAAAATTCAATAAAAATGTAGCAGTATATTTTTTCATCCAACCATTTTAAGGAAAATTTGTTATAAAAAGTTCCTTCCTCTCCAAAATTAAATATCTCTAAATCAGTGCATTGTATAAAAATATATAAATATATATAAACAAAAAGAAAATTTCTTTTATCATCTGGATTAACATTATAAATACAAAATTAGTTCTTTTTTTTTTTCAAAATGTAGTATCTGGGAATATGGAATTTTTTAAAAATATGTTACAAAAAAATAGAGAAAACAGCCTTTTTTATACTTAAAAATTAAGAACATAATTATTTTTCCAAACTATGATCTTCAGCGCTCAGTAAATACACTATCAGCCAAAGCATTCCACTCAATTAATTATTTCGTTTCTCATTCCTATGCAATTAACAAGGCTTATAAAACGTGCTAGAATTTTTAAATTTTTTTTTTTTTTAAATTAAAGTTACGAAATTTTAAATTAATGTGATTTACAGTTTTGCAAAAGATGGAACGTATCTGTTAAGAATTAATTCAAAATCACTCTATACCTTTACCCCATAGAATGCTAGACTTTTAATTTGTATTTTTATTTTTCCTAGGATGTTTTCTCCTGATTAAATATGTGCGGGTATAAATACATAAAAATAAAGAAAATTTTAACCGAGAAAATGAAACGAAACAATTGGGTGGAATTTATTTCTTTACAGTGTATCTGAGCTTAATCTTTAATAATTTATTTATTTATTTTATTTATTTAACACAAGAGAAAAAAAAAATAAGCCACACAAAATGAAAATAACATATATAAATTTAAAATAAAAATATGGAAGAAAAAATATCTATAAAATTTAAAATCTCAGATGAAAATATAGAATCCTAGATTTTTAATATGCTGGATGGTTCTATTTAAGTTATAACTATCACCCAAGCCCTTACAGAGCTGACAAGGCACATCTTATTTTTTCCCGTATCTCACTCGTGCTGAGGACACTCCTCGAAGACTTAACTGAAAAACTGATTGCTTTATTGCTTGATTTTATTTAATTTATACTTTTTATATACTCTGATTAAAGTATTTTGGGAAATAACAAAATAAAAGCCTGGAAAATCGAAAATCTATTTCTTACGATATAAGGGCAATAATATCACCAATTTTTTCGTCCTTTAAGCCAAACGACATTAATAACACACCATTCAACAACGATTCCAGTAGATAACTTTCAGGTGAATTTAGTATTGTTTAAATATAATAAGAATGCACCTCTTTTTTTATTTAATAATAATTTAAACATAGTTTCTGCAACTAACCCTGTAATACTATAATGAGAGAGAACAATAACTCCACAGACCAGACTCCCTGCCAGTAATGGATTTGTGAGTCAGCAAAGATGATTCACAGACTCTGTCCTGGTGGATCCATCGAGGCAGGTAAGCCAGGCAGACACAGAAACAAGAGGTCCAATCAGGCCTTGTTAGCTCTTCCATCATAAAAGCGTATTCATTATCTTCTTATCTATGGCGGCCATCCTATCAACATCTATCAACAATCATATCTCTGTGATCAACTAGGCTCTTGTCAACAGAGAAATCTATAGTGTTAGTTAAAAGATTTATTGGATGGTATAATCAAACAAATTTTTATTATGTAAGCATTAGCGTTAATGTTCTTCATAAGTTTAGTTTAGAAATTAATTATAACAATAATAATAGTTAATTATATACCGAACGTATTTATGTAACTGTCCGTACGTATAAGAAGTAACATGGTTCTCCTATTTCTTGTTCTTCTATTAGACATTAGTTTATTTACATATATTAACAAAATCCATAATTTTTAAGGTAAAAACATTCAGGACTATTACAAAAGCAACTTGGTACGTATACAACATAACATACTGACAGCATGCCTACTATAAATGAACAAGTACGGACTTTCTACTCTATTTCACCATATATTACATATGAGTGTGTTGAGATATGTATATGTATATCTCAACACACTCATAAACTACTTGTCCACAACTTACATTTCAGATAACACCCATAGAAGGCTGAAAAAAAGCTGGATGAGGGATCTCCTGAACTAAGATAGGAAACAAATTTTTTTTTTATATATCTATTTATTGAGATTTACAACTGTACATAAAAACATACATCCAGTAAATGTGATAATGACAAGATGTAGTCAAGGGTTCATTACTTGGCAAGGAAGTATTATTGTTTCGTAACCAACGGTTGTACAAGGATGATGTGACCAGCAATGGCGCTCAACCGTCAGGTTTTCCCATAATTTAAGGGTATCCACTTTGTAGACTCTGGACGCTCTTCAAACTGAGAAATGGCGCTTTCTGAAACAACATATATTCAATTTCTGCCTTAAGCCAGACTCGAATTGCAGCTCCGAATTTTGGATTTCAGTCGCTTATTACACACCAGCTACCATGCTTCCTTGAGTATGTATATCGAGTGCGAAATAATAAGTCGTAATGTACATGTCTAAAAAGCTCAAATCAACTTAATTGAGGAAAAATATCAGCATTAATTCCGATTTAATGAATAAAGAAAGTATTTTAAGCGAGATTAGGGACATATCTCTGTTACCCGTACATTTATCCAGAGTCACTGAAGGATACTTCTTTCAGATTTATCCGATGATATTTTTTCGACTGTCGGAAATTCCACTTTTTTTAACGCTTTCTTCCCGATACAATAATTTTTGATAGTTTAATAATTGATCAAATAATTTATTACAAGGCTCTCTCCATTCTTGATTCTTAAGATGTTTCTTTTTTTTAGTTCATAGGTTATACCTATGCAAACAAAAGATAAACCCCTTCATTTGATAATTAATTAAATAAAAAAGAAATTTTTCAAATTTAAAATTGTAACTCATAAATTTCTTTAAATATAACTGAGGTAAAGCACACGTATTCTCTAGACAGCTATGAACATAGAAATAAAAATATTACCAGTTACGTAATTTTTTATTGAGCATTTAGTAAAGAAATCTACACCGTTCCGTTTGTATAAAGCCTTCTGTATTAGATTTTGTAAATATGGTTGCTATGGTGTTTTTGGAGAACGATACTTGTTGTCAACAGACTAGTAAAAATAATAGATCATGGATATGTCAATGCATATATATATATATATATATATATATATATATATATATATATATATATATATATATATATATATATATAATGTAGAATAGGTTCATCTGCTGGACTTTTAAATAAGCTTTTATTAGTCTTTCTATGACATCCAAATCAACTTTTGAGTACATTTTTAAATTCGTTCTCAACTCTACCAATATAGATTGCACTTCAGTTTATAAGTCCTGGCGTCAAATGTTATATAACAAAAAATATTTTCCATTACATTTCAGATCAGGAAACTGTAGTTTGCGATCCCAGCAACACCAAAAGAGCAAAAGCTTACATTTTTGAGTGTGAAAAGAAAGTTACACATTTGAGGATGAAAAATACGTTTCAATCTGATTTTTTTCATTCAAATCTATATAAATCCTAAACTGTAGGGTCTAGCGACAAATGTTATATAACAAAAAATATTCTCCATATAATTTTTGATCAGGAAAATGTCGTCAAATTTTCGATCCGAGTAACACCAACAGAGCTAGAGCTTGTCAAAATGTTTTTTCACCACATTTTTGTGGTTGAAAAAAAAAAAAAAAAACGTTACAACTCTAGGTTTCCAGGATGACACTTTACGTAAAAAAAAAATTTTTTTTACCCCCAGCCAGGGTTTGGTCAAATTTAATCATAGCTATTTGACAACTAATTTCCTGGAATCAATCAACTTAATTAATCATTATTTTTTATTTTTATATATTTTTTATTGAGTTATTATTAAGATCTGCCACAAATGTGAACAATAAGTAATATCACATTCAAACTGTACAGTCAAAAAAATAAAAAAGAAGAAATAACAGAAAAGAACTATGCTATACATAAATAATATAAAATATACAATATACATCTGGGTGAAATATATAAATTTAAAAAATAGACTAATATGGGGTCCACATATAAAGAAAAAAAGTAAAACGCTTAACCAAAGACTAAGACTTTTATATTCACTCCTCTCCAAACGTTCAACTCTACAACTTAAACAAAAAATTAACACTTATACTTACTTACTGAAACCTATTTGGACATACGCTTCTCAGATATACGGGACAGCTAAAAAGACACATATCAACAAACTCCAAATCTTCCAGGCAAAAACATTCAGGACAATTACAAAAGCCCCATGGTACGTAAGCAACATAACTTTACATACTGACCTACGCATAGCAACAGTTAAAGAACAAATACAAACCTACTACAAACGATTCCACGAAAAACTACATGGACATCCTAATACACAAATAAACAACATGGCCACAACATATATTCCCGACAACACACAGAGAAGACTAAAAAGGAGCTGGATGAGAGACCTCCTTGACTAAAATAATAAAATAAAATAAAGACTGGAGGTGCCGCTGGGTTCTGCTCCCTCTCATGCCTTTCAAGCCTTTTAAAGTCGTACCGCAAATTCACTGGTTGTCAAATATTATTTGACAGGTGTGAATAAATATAAAAAGTCAAAAAAAAAAAAAAAAAAAAAAAAAAAAAAAAAAAAAAAAAAAAATAAAAAAAAATAGACATACAAAGTAAATAAAAAAAATAAATGAAATAAAAAATTTAAGTAATAGTAATATTAAAAAATAAGACAAAATTTAATTATAGGTTAAAAATACAATTATACTTTAGACGTTGATGACCCCGGCGGTTTTACGCCTTAAAACCCAAACAATTATACTTTATTTACAATATACACTCATCTTAGTGTATTACTAGGATAAACCAGGCACAGAGAGGTCCCAGATCCTCTCTCTCAACTGCGTCACATTAATGTAAAAAATTAATCATTATTATTATTAATCATGAAATATTATTAAATGACTATTTAACTGAAAGATTTGATCATTATTGAATTAGGTGATTGATCCCACTGGAATTAGTTGTCAAATAGATATAATAAAATTTCATTTATGATAAAATTTGGCCCAACTCTGCCCCAGCCAAAAGAGCAATCCATGACAAAACAATAAATACATTTTCTTGTAATTGAGGTATGAATGTAAACATACACGTTTATATAGAACTTTAAAATATTTATTAGTAAAAACAATTAATAAATTATATAATGATAACTAAATTATGATAAAACTGTAGTCGAGGTTTCGCTTTTAAAGCCCTCAGATTTATTCAACACCTTCAACTAGCTAATTGATTTAGATGATTATTCTCCATAATCCAGGCAATAAGTTAAAAATCTGTCCTTTCTAATGACTCCTCGTTTCCATTTAATAAAAACTACTGCAACCTTTGGAGGGTGGCGTGTATAATGAAAATGGCCCTGTAAACCACTCCTAATGATTATAAAATGTTTTCGCTGCCGTTGGTGGGGGGTGAGATTAATTATCCCTTTCCATCTTATCTCAATTACTCGGCCCCAGTAAAAAGGGCTCAGAGGATGGGGTGATTTCGGCAGCCCTTAGGGCGTCTTCTACCGTCCGTGAAATATTCTCTTCTGACGTCCTCTGGAAGGGCAAATCCGTTTACCTCCGCGACGAGATGCGAGGAAGCTGAGTCCAATTTAACTTCTCCCTCCTGTCTCTTCTTCAAAAGAATACTTCCAACGTCTTGGTGCCGTATTGATGCAAGATTTAGCTTAGGGATCATTATTTTACTAGTTATGATTATGTACTGAAATATGTTTGGAAGAAATGAAACTTGTGATCTGTAATAATTCAACAATGTTTCGGCTTTGAAAATTATTTTAATTAATTGGTGTCGAAATTGGAGAATTAAAATAAATCTAAGTAAATCCTATTAAATAACCTTTACCCTTCGTCGTAAACCTACGACTGATCCCTGTTGAACAGATCCGCTATCTAGGACTCCAAATAGACAAACGTTTAACTTGGAATCCACATACAAGACTAAAACGAAAGGAAACTGCTCGTCGTTTTCGACTTCTTCAACAATTACCTTACAAACGTTCACAACTTCCGATTAACTATAAAAGACTCATTTACATGACAGTTATCAGACCTACTTGGACATATGGGGTTGAGCTTTGTGGCTGGCTCAACTAAACCTTCTACATCTTCCCGTATCAAACCCTTACAACACAAAATCCTTCATCAAGGGGCTACTCGATAAGCTTAATAAAATTCTCCCCGGACATTATGTTCTACTCTTAAAGTCCTACTTATCTGATAGGTACTTCAGAATAAGGCAAGAAGATGCATATTCTGGGCTCTATGAAATAGGTGCCGGTGTTCCGCAGGGTAGTGTACTAGGCCCCATACTCTTTCTGCTCTATGCCGCTGATATCCCAGAAGTTGAAGAAGGCGTAATGTTCACTTTCGCTGATGACACAGCTATTCTTTCCATCGGAAATGACAATCAGGAAACCACAAGACAATTAAATAATACAATAGCCAATATACAAAGATGGACCTCAAAATGGAAAATTAAACTAAATGAAACAAAATCTGTACATGTTGATTTTACTAAAATCAACTATCAAATCAAATCAGGCTAAATATCTCGGTATGAAAACTCCAATGGCAAGAACATCGAATATATAAATATATAACCAAGTCCTGAAGCCAATCTTGACATATGGAATCCAGCTGTGGGGATGCACGAGAGACTCCAACAGAAAAGTGATGCAAAGATTCCAAAATAAAGTGTTAATCTGGAATGATGATCTCCGCAGAGATCTTTGGGTGCCAACCGTAGAAGAGGTAATCCAAAAATACGCCCAGTTGCATCAGGATCGCCTGCAAGACCACGTCAACGCTGATGCCGCCCATCTCCTGGACTTCAGTGCACTGGTGAGGAGGCTAAAGAGAAGGAAGCCCCATGAACTGATATAGGGTGTTGTGTATCACGTTCATAACTATTGACATTTGAAGCTTTTTAGTTTTGAAAAATAAAACTGTATTACATATATGTACATATGTTTTAGTAGTGTATAAAATTTCTAATAAGCTCGTAAAGGGCTTGATTGTAATATAAATAAATAAAAAAAAAATAAATAAAAAACTTTGTTACTAATAAACTTATCCATAAAGATCTTAATATGTCCCATATGTTGTTGATTTAGCCCAAACTAAATATATCCTTTCATAGTAAACCTCATAACCACACTAATCTTGTCGTCTCTTGCTTCTTACTCCATTCCCGATAATCCTCGAGCCTAAAAATGAAGATGGCCCAGCGATCTTTTAGTGTAGACTTTTAGTTCAAGTGCTACTGATGAGTTATTGTTTTCAAGTTTGTACATGCTATTGTAATTGTTATACACACATTTACTAGATGTATATATATTTTGAACAGTTGTAAATTTCAATAAAAAAAAAAAAAAAAATAAAAACATTAACAATTAGGTAAGCTGACTATACAGTGAATAACATGAGGATAGCATTTAAAGAACGAAACAGTAATAATTACGGTTGATGAATTATATTGCGATATGTATATTTTAAAACTATTTTGTAACGTTAATAATTCATTAACAGCTCTAAGGAAGCAAAATAAAAATGTCTTCTGAAACATATCAGGACATAGTGAAAGACTTTGTCCTGATATCTTTGAGGAGTTCTTTTCATTTTAACTACTTAGAGCTTATGATGAATGTTTAACATTCAAAACTAGTTTAAAAAAAGAAGACTTATTAACATGACAGTAATTAGACCAATTTAGACATACGGAGTTAAGCTGTGGAGCTCCACTTCTCTTATCCGATCCTTACAATACAAAATCTTCCGAACAATCTCCAATGATTTATACTTACTTATCACTGATTTATCACTAACAAACTTATCCATACAGATATTAATAAGTTCCATACGTTGCTTATTTAGCCCAAACCAGATACCTATCCTCTCATAGTAAACTCCATAACCATTAAAATTCACGAGGATCTCAACTAGCTTCCCATTCTATTTCAGATAACCCTTGTGTGGTGTCTGAAATACAGAACTTTTTAAAACAGAATTTTTATTGAAATCCTACCAATGAGTAGTTGCTTTAGAAGCTATTGACATCATCTATAATATTGTATAAAAGGAATAGCCATTTTTCGTTTGTGTTCGCGAAAACTACGGATCCAATCAGCACCAAATTTCAATCACATCAATTTTATAGTTCAAGGAAGGTTTAGCAATAATAAGATTTACAGATTCTCAATTAAATTGTCATTAAAAAACACGATAAATATGTGGTGTGACATCTGTATCCCAGTGTAGTTTAAAAAATTGACAGACAAGCTACCGCCATTCTGCAACAGAGTTTCCAATGGTAGAACTATTGAAACCAACTGCACCAAATTTTAACAACACCATCTTCATAGTTCTAGGAAGGTTTAAATTAATAAAGTTTTCTATATTAATAATTTCAATGTAGAGTCTAGAGTGGCAGAAACGAGGTTTGCCAAAATGTCATATACTTTCATGGTTAGAAATTAAAATCCTACCAGGTTATCGATTTCATCTGGTTCTTATTTCTGCCAAATCTATATATAGGTAAATAAAAGTATCGCGGGTTGAAGTTTTTAAAAAGAAGCTTTATTGAGAATGACATACATTGATACAAGTACAAGTACACAGGTTATAACTTATTGCAAGATACGGGCATGGCATCTATAGGCCTCAACGTACGACGAAAGAATGTCTCCTGAGGCTAGGTGGGGGTAGCCTTATATAGGGTAGGAAGAGGGGTTATCATACATTGTTTATTTATATTCTTAATACTATTGAGGCATACTTAACTATTTATATAAAATGTTTGATGGTTTTAAAGCCTAGTTTTAAAACATTGTTAAGATTTTAATCTAACTTTGTTCCATGGTATTGTTTTTTGCGCGTTTTTCTATTGCCAATTTTTTGCCATATTTAATAATTTAATAATTTATATTTGTTA
Organism: Euschistus heros; assembly: GCA_003667255.2. Lineage (NCBI taxonomy): Eukaryota > Metazoa > Arthropoda > Insecta > Hemiptera > Pentatomidae > Euschistus > Euschistus heros. The sequence continues at coordinate 1,836,531 of RCWM02000185.1, read as the reverse complement.
TTTTATAATTATTAATATAAATTATGCTATTTTATATTTGTCCTAAGAACATTATTAACGATTAGTATTATATTATTATTGATTATTTTTATTATTATGATTGTTATTGTCATTATATATAATTAGATTGATAAGTACACTGTGCCAGTACCAATCTAATGAAGTTAGACAGTAGCATTTCTTTCTCTGTAATTAGATCGAAAATTATCCCTCAAATATTTTATCTACCAACATAATAACAATATATTTTTTTTAAAAAATATAATCACTATAAATAAATTCAACTTAAAATATTAAAATATTATAAACTGTATTTCCTTAGAGTCATAAATAATGAGGAGGTGGATCATAAATTTACTTTATGACATTTTGTAACCTGCTTGCAAATGGCAGCTGCTTGTCTTGAGTAATAAAAACTGAACCAATAAAATCAGGTCACATCTGACCATTTTGTTGCCGGCTTCTCACTAACTGGCCGCTTGGTAGTGGGCGTTTAAATACTTACAGTGTTTTAAAATGTATTATTTTTTCATATGATATAACTATTAGTATAGGTATCTGTATTCATAGTTTTTTTTTTGTTTTTAACTTAATGAAATTATTCATTATAATTATTATCGATATATATTATTTTTTTCTTCTATTTTTTTTAGCTATTTATTAAAATTTACAACAGTAAAAATTTTTTTAAAAAATCAAGTAAATGAAATGATAATGCTCGTCATAACATTTCAATTGCTTGTAAAACAACCAACCACAGCTAGGCACTTCAATCATCTTTTTTTCAGACTCCTCGGTGAGTTATCTGGAAAAGAATGAGAAATTGAAATCCTACTAGATTTAAATGGTTATTGAGTTTACTATGATCGATAGGTATCTGGTTTGTGCTAAATTTGTTGGTGACAAAGTAAGGAGAATTGGGGATGTTTCGAAGGATTTTGGATTGTAAGGATTGGATACTAGATGATTTGTATGGTTTAGTGGAGCTAAAAAGTTCTACTCTGTATGTCCAAATAGGTCTAATTACTGTCATCTTTTCAGACGCCTTGAAGGGTTACCTGGAATGGAATGAGAAGCAAGTTGTGATACTAACGGATTTGAATGGTTGTGGAGTTTGCTATGAAAGGATAGGTATCTAGGTTGAGCAAAGCCAGAAACGTAAGCTATATTAAGATCTTTATGGTTGTTTGTTTAACTTATTATTTGTTAGTTTAAATTAATTATTCATTGACAAAGTAATTGAAAAATAATGGCAAAAGGTATGCATCTATTACAGTAAAAGTAATTTATGATATAGTTGAAGAAAATAAAAGAGAATATAACAGATAAACTTTAAATAAATAAAATTAAACACTTCAAAAACATTAATACTTCTATAAAATATTAAATTTCAGGCTGATTCTGAAACCAGCTTTCCCTCTACCATATTATGGGTCAAGCAACTATTATTTCTTAGTCTAAGTAATTTGTCTAGTTTCATGAATTCATTATCATCTATCTTATGAAAGCTAATTTAATAATAAGTAGATAAATCAATTTGATTCCCATGAGCCTCAGTCAACTTTCTAAAGGTGAATGAGAACCGTTCCGTGAGAACAGGTTGCCCTGACAAATTGCAAAGTATTCCTGGTAATTATCCATACATTATTGTTATTATCGGAGAATTATAAATGTTTATAGTGTTGAATGCTTGTCTAATTTAAGTCTTTGTCTTTATTTCTTTTAAATCGTAGAAAGCAATCTGATCTGAAAAGAGAATCTATCTTGACTGAAACCGGATTTTTATGCAATTGTGAAATTAGTTACCCTAAATCGTAGCATTTAATTTTTAATTACGTAATCCCGCATCTGTGAATTTAGTGCGATCAAACCTATTTACATGTCTGGGGGTGAATATCAATATATTTTGTGTAAAATACGAAACATAATATGACGGGTTTTTAGGATTTTTGGTAAGTTATTTTAAATTGTAGGTAACTAATATAAGATTTTTTTTAAGGACAAATGAGTCGTTTTGAACCAGAACCCGTTATGTTCATTTACCAAAAATTACAGGACGAAAAATTTGATCTCACTTAAACTCTTCTGCAATATTGTGTTCTTGGATTAGTCTTAAGCTTGTGAATTTGTGATTTCAATGCATGCTTCTATAAGCAGAAAATGTTTATTTTGTTTTGAATTTCGGCCCAAAAATTAATTATTTTGTAGTAGTTGCTCTATATCGAATTTTCTTAACTCTTTTATTTATTATAGGTTACATATATATAAAATATCTTACATTTCATGAAAATGAAATGAAATAATAAACTTTATTCTGGGACTTACTGTCCCCTAAATAAAAATAATGCACAGTTAAAAGTACAATTGTCTGGCCTATTATATACAAATTAAATGTTTCAGTAATTACAGCATACAGGAAAAAATAAAATAAAATTTAATTAAAAAAAATATGAAATAATAATAATAACATAAAGTACAATCGTATATATATGAACATATAAAAGAAAGAAAGAGAGAAATAAAAAAGAAGTAATTCTAATTCTAGTTGATTATTGAAATATTTGTGAAGAAATCAATTATTTATAAGGAAGTTATGGAAGCTGCTTTACGAATACAAGTGGGTAGGGAATTCTAGAAGGTGGTAGCACGAATGATGAAGGATTTGTCAAAGGAAGCGGTTTTATGTGAGGGGATATACAGGTTAAAAGGTTGGGATCTAGTGTTTAGGAGGTGGATAAAAGAGCGCAGAGTCAATAGATCAAGAAGGTTTTTTGGTTTTTAGAGATTGGAATAGAAAAGTACCCAGAAAGTATTGCCGTCGGAATTTAGGAAAGAGCCACCCAAGCTCAGAATATCGGCAAGTAAAGTGTGACCGCCTGGTGATCTCGAAGATAAATCTAATGAAACAGTTTATCAGTCTCCTCAGATTCATCTCGAGTAATCAAAGCAAGGTAAAATAAGAGAGGTCACTATAACTTGACAGGTATTTAGGGGAAAGGAATCTCGAAATCTATAAATTTTTAATAGAGTTTTGGAACTGAATAGGAAGGTTATTGAGGTAAAGCAATGGATAGTAAGGAAGGTTGTTGAGGATGGGTTTTGAACCGATGAGGATAGCCTTAGTTTTCTTTGGATTCAGATATAACTTTCAGATATTTCATATATATAAAATATATGCAACATAGTACTGATCTATTGAAATTTGTATGTTTATAGAACTGACGAACATTCGAAACTAATTTTCAAATAAAAAGAATTGCAATAGAAGTAGCAATGAATTCATCAATTCTAATTATATTGATCCTTTTATACCATCATGTGTATCTCAAGTGATAATTATGAAGAACTCACGTAACAGAATTCACTGAAAACTGTGAGAATATACATAACCTAAATAGTTTGTAAACAAACTATGAGAGGCCGATAAAGGTTCAATTTTTGTTGGGATAGTGGTTTTTGATATATTGTATTTAAGACATAGATAAAAGCGCTTTTAAACTTACATTTAAAAGTTGTTTTTTTTTCATTTATTGATATTTACAACTGTACAAAATAATACACATCAAGTAAATGTGTTGATAGTGGATAAAATGGCATCTAAATAATTTGTGAAGAACTACTCACTTGTAGCACTTCAATAAAATCTACACTAAAAGGTCTGTAAGCCATCTTCTTTTCAGAAGCCTCGGTGGATTATCGGGAATGGAGTGGGAAGCAAGTTGGGAGACCAATGGATTGGAGTGGTTATAGAGCTTACTATGGAAGGATAGGTATCTGGTGTGGGCTAAATCAGCAACATATGGAACATTAAGATCTTTATGGATAAGTTTATTGCTGACAATGTAAGGAGCATTGAGGTTTTTTCGAAGGATTTTGGATTGTAAAGATTGGATACGAGATGAATTGGATGGTTTAGTGGAGCCCCAAAGCTCAACTCCGTACGTCCAAATAGGTCTAATCAGTCATGTAAATGAATCTTTTGTAATTTATTGGGAGCTTTGAACGTTTGTCCAGTAAATGTTGAAGTAGTTTGTAACGACGAGCAGTTTCTTGTCGTTTTAGTCTTGTATGGATTCCAAGTAAGACGTTTGTCCAAGTGGAGTCCTAGGTAGCGGATCTGTTCAACAGGAATTAGTGGAATACATTTAAAATTTTTAAAAAAATTCTCGAAAAAAGTGGACTTAACGGATTTTGATGTTGAGCGGCTTAATTGATTTCTAATACACACAATTATAACAAAAACGAATTCTCTAAAGTGAAACTGATGTCAAATCAACATTTTACCAGTATTTAATTTTACTTATCATTCGACTATTTTATTGTTTGTTGTATATATAGTTTCCCTATTGGTGGAGTGGTCAGTTAAATAGACAATCCCATAGGTTTTCCCTATTACTAGTCGATTTTTCTGTTTCTATTAGAAACAAATTTAAAAGTGACTATTAAAAATATTTATCTGGTACTTTAAACAAAAATTTGGATTTGATTTAAACGATTTTATGATTTAGTGATTTTTAAATATTTAATTTTAGACAATTTCTTGTCTAATAGGGTAAACCAGACAGTTATTCAAACCCTATATTAAAAGTCTTACAACTCAACTGTGTAAAACTGCTTTCAACTCTGTCCGTATTTTAAAATATATCCATAGGGTGTCAATAACTGATTTTACATTATTTATTGTAACTAAGGTGTAACAATAAATTCCAAGAATACTGTTTAGTGTGAACTTTCTTGCTTAGCTTAAAGTATAGCAATTAGGAAAACTCACTGCAAATTTCAACTTTATTGAACTATTGTTTCTATAAGTTTAGGATGAATATTTCCGAATATTGCCTTAAAAGGTGTCAATAACTGTCTGGTTTATTCTAGTTGAATTCACGATTATTTGCAACTAAATCTATTGCGAAGTTGGAATTCTGCGTCTTAGTATTGTGCACCCTGCATGTTTCTTTAACCATTCTTTTAGTGATCATACAGGTGTTCCTGTTTATTTATTTATTATATTTTATTATTATTTATTTTTTTTTAAATGGCGCAATAAATAAATGAAGCGGACCTTGGCCTGCTCCATAGTTTTCCTTCAATCGTCTCAATCAAAAGCACGTCTTTATATTATTTTTTATAAATGTTTTTATTATAATTTTGCTCATTTAGACTTTCTATAAGACAGTTTACCTTAACGGATTAATTTATCAAAGGCTGCGAGATTATGTGTTAAGGTTTATTTTTTTTAAGTTAAAAAAGAGAAGGCAAAGCCTGAAACTTTTTAATAAGTTAATCAATACATCTATTAAAATCTTGTAGAATTTTCGAATCTTGATAATGATAATATGTATGTACTGAAGCGGATCTGCATAAACTCCCAAGGCCTTGTTAGTAAACTTTTTGCTTTAACATATCCCGGTTTGTGGATGCCCTTTGAAGAGAAGGCGAAAAGGTGTTGGGATTAAGCAAGTTTTGACAGGGAGCAGAACTTGGGAGAACATTCTCCAGCCATTAGCTGACGAGGTGCCGCTGTGTCCTCCCTCCCACCTTATCGCTCCTATCTCACCCCACCATCGCTCCCTCGCTCTTTTACGCTCTTCGCTGCCTCTGCTATCTGCCAGATCATCAAAACTTTAGTCTGGGTTCTTTGAGAGATCTTCGGAGAAACCTGGGTATGACGTAAGGATTATTTAAGATTAAAGCAAGAAATCGGTTTCCTCACACTGTTTTGATATAAGCAATATAAGCTACTTTTCTCAATAAATTCTTTTTTTTTTTTTTCTTCTTAAAATAACGGAAAATAATACTTAGGAAAGAAAATCATGTTTTTTGTGTATTTGAAGTTTATAAATGTATACAAAAATCAGTTGAGTTATGCATGGTTTGTAGTATAGAAGGATCTCCAGTTTGAATTTATTTGAAAACCAGTTTTGGATATACGAATACATATTGACATATATTTGAAATATTTTTTAGAATTATTATATAAACCTTCAAAAATAGGGAATCAAAATAAATCCAAACAAATCTCATCAAAAAAAGCTTTACCCTTCGTCGTAAACCTACGACTTCCTGTCCTAGAGTATCCTTTAATGCTATTCCACTAACCCCTGTTGAACAGATTCGCTATCTAGGTCTTCACTTGGACAAACGTCTAACCCGTCGTTACATACTCTTTCAACACGTACAAGAAAAACGTTCAAAGCTCTCAATTAATTACAAAAGACTTATTTACATGTCGGTGATTAGGCCTATTTGGACGTACGGAGTTGAACTTTGGGATTCATTTGAGATTCATCTCGTATCCAATCTTTACAATCCAAAATCCTTCAAAAAATCCTTAATGCTCCTTATTTTGTCACAAACTAATCCATAAGAATCTTAATGTTCCGTATGTTGCAGATTTAGCTCAAAAACAGATACCTATCCTTTGATAGTAACTGATGAGTGCAACTGAGTAGTAGGTGCAACTGATGAGTAGTTCTTTTTAAGTTTGGACACGTTATTGTAATAGTTATCAACACATTTACATGATGTATATATTTTGTAAAGTTGTAAATTTTAATAGATTGATATAAAAAATAAAATAAAATAAATTATTATACATCATTTATTATATTATTAGAATATAGTATGATATATTGTTATAGAATTGTTATATATCATTATACATACCTAGTTGTACGTGTACATCCTTGCTGAAAATTTACACATCCTTGTTAATATTTAAAAGGAAACATACTAGTTAGCAGGTAACTAAGAAGTTTGAATAACACTGGCTTACCTGACAATGATTTGTTATTGTTAGATTTGCCTTTGTATATTAAATTTTCTCCCCATTCTAACGTACTCTTCGGAATCATTGACGCCAACAAAAAAGCATCAATCTAGAATTCAAGCAACTGAAATGAGATTTCACCGAAAGATATAGGGGAAAACAAGAGGAGATCGAATACGTAACACCATTATCAGATCAAACCTCAACGTTAAACCTGCCAACAATTTAGTATAGAAAAACCGGTTGAGATGGGTAGGACACCTCCTACGAATGGATCAGAACAGAGTTGCCAATGATGTCTTTAGGGCAAAAGTAGAAGGAAAGCGAGGAAGAGGCCGTTCTAGAACTTAATGGGAGAACGAAGTTAAAAAACACTCCCGAAAAAGAGGACCTGAATGGAACTGCAGAAAACAGCTAGTAAACGACCGACTGAGCTGGAGAAGGCTCTATAGACTTCCTCCTCACACTGCTTAAGCGGTTCAATGAGGAATGACTATGATGATGATGATATTAAATTTTTGTAACAGCTTAATATTAGTTAACGTATTTCCATATGTATTTATATTTTGAACTATCAGCGTCAATAACAAGGAAGGAATATGGTGAAATTACAATAATCTCTATTCAGGGACAGATTATGCCTAATAATATTTATTAATATATTATTAAAGGTAATACCTAATAAAAATATATGTGATGTCTTTCGAACCGTAATAATTATATAAAATTATGTATAATACTATTTAGTCATAAAGGTGCTGATTATCTATTATCAGATTATTAGGAAATCCTGAATTCTGGAACTTGAGGCTGCTACAAAGAAACTAGGATTAGTTGTCAAAGTAAAAAAAAACAAACATAGTGTCCCAAGAGATACAAAAAAAAAAGATGTTTCTTCTATTGTAGATTTCGGACCCTACAAGATTGAACAGGTTTCGGAATTTGCATATCTAGGCTCCTAGTAATCCTAGAGTTAAACGAATAGATGTAGAAATATACAAGAGGATTTTGATAGCAACTATGGATTAAGAAAACTGCTTAGTAGCTGCTAATTTTTTATTATCATCTACAATAAGAAAATCCGACCAGTTCTAATTAATAGGTATGAGGTTTAGACATTGACTAAGGCGGAAGAGAAAGAACTGTTGATACTAGATACATAGAGATCTAAAGTTTAACGAGCCCGTTGTGAAGTTCATAAAAGCAAGCGGACTCAGGTGGTAAGGGCACGTTGCCATGATGATCCCCAAGAAGCGGCTTACTAAAATTCTGCGTGGACAAGGATGTTAAAGAACTATTTTTTAAAACTATGTATGTTAAACAACTGAAATAGCATTTTTATTCATACATTTGTATAATACTTTTTTTGGTGAAAAACAGTAATATATAAAATAATATTTAATAGTGAATATAAATTAATGTGTATATTTTTTCTTTTTTATTTAACATCACGTGTATCCCAGTAGTGTATGGTCTAACAGTAGACACTTCTTTTTTTTTTTTTTTTTTAAGAGTCTTTTTTTGATTTTACTTTATTGCGTCATATACTATAACCATTTTAAATATATATTTCTAACAGAGCCTTGCGGTTAAATGTAGCCGTGTAGCCTGAGTAACATAATAAGTCGGCTGTAAGAGAGGAGCGGACTACCCCACTCGGCGGGACCCCTGCCTCTCAAGCAATCAACGACCCTATAAAGAGGGATAGATGTAGTTTCCCATCTACTCTTAGCCCTCAGCTGTTAAAACTCTTTATGGACCCTTCAAAGAAGTCGTACTTTGAGGAGAATTTGTCCATAAAATACGAGAAGCCGTTAAGTTGGCAAAGTCGATATATTTTTTATTCAGTGCTCAATCAACACATCAAGTATGAAATATTTTTCTTTTAGCATATTTAATTTATTTTTCGTTCCTAATCAACATCGATAAAAAAGAATAGGAAAATTAAAATGTAGAGTCAAAACTCCAAAAATTTCCATTAAACTGACCAGACTATGTTCTCTATTTAAAAAAAAATCTCTTCCCAATCTTTATACATTCTATTAATATGCACCATAATTATTTATGAAGATAGTTAGAAAAAATACTTTTGAGCTTAAAAATATTAAGGAAATGATGAAGAAATATAATGTGGAAGATGCTATTTCAATTAGAAATTTTCAAAATTAGGGAATCGTTTTGTGTATATCATTTCCTAACGGTATACCCTATCTTGAGGGAATTCGGAGTAAAATTTCTGGGAAAACCGTTCCTTAATGAAGCTGAGGTACTGAATATTTTAAATGGTAAAAGTTGGTTCAATCTATCAAAGTATTGTCAAGCAGCATAGAAGGACCGTTTAAGTTTAGTTCAAGAATTTAATTATAGTTAAATATCGAAAATTTTAATGAGTAAAATGTTATTTTCCAATTTTTATTTTGTTTTCATAGTGCTGTATTTTATTAATCTAACAAAAAATATGTTAATTTTGTTTTTAATGATTTATATTGTATTTATTTTTCTCTATTCGTTATATCGAATACTTAAATAGTAAAGAAATAAAGGTCATAATCATCTCAAAGACTCCTCTGATGACATATGCCAATATGTTTATATTGTATTGTTCAATAAAGACATTATTATTAATATTATTATTATTAACTCGTTAAGCCGAAAAACTCGGTAAGTCGAAGTGAAACCCATTTCCCGATTACGTTTATATGATGAATTGTATTCGCTTACCCCAACCAATCGTTAACTCGAAGTAAAATTGTTGACTACACAACTCCCTAGCTCTATAAGTCGAAGTTTCCTAGAACCATGAACATGTACAATCCAGTCTACCTCAACCCTATCCTAGCTTATCCTCAGTACAGTTTCATTTTTGGGACAATAAGGCATTTATTGTGTTAGTTTATTATCTATGGCTACCAGGGGTAGGAGCTGATGTCTTAGCAGCTTTGCAAACAAATCAACGAGTGATAGATCGTCGTACTCCTAAATGTATCCAGAAGAAAATCATAGGCTATTATAGATTATGTTATTTATTATATATGTATTATATTATGTTTTATTTGCATTAGTATCTCCGTTTCTGTTCATTTTTCTTAGCATAAATTATTAAACATTAAAACATTAAGTTTTTAAAAATTAATTACTGTTATATACACACAAACATAAAGGTATAGAAAAAACTCGATATCTCGAAAATTTGTTATTTCGAAAAATCGATAACTCGAAGTAAATTTGTTCACCTTCGAACTTCCACTTATCGAGTTTTGATTGTATTTATTTATCTTGCAACTAAAATCTACTTAGAATAGAATTAGATAAATAGTACAATCTAATAATAATAATTTTATTTTGTGACAAAGGCACTTAAAAATAACAAATACATACAGGAATAAATACAGTTACATCTGGCTAGAGACACAGTTATTTGAACATATATAAAAAAAAATAATAATAATCTAAATAAATAAAATTAAAGACAGAGAGAGGAAAGATAATAATAGAGAACACTCCACTTAAAATAACAGAGATTATTAAAAAAGGAGCGGCTTTATATTCAACAAGCAACAGTTTAATATGATTTTCATTTAACACAAGACGTACATATATATACATACATAGCAGTATAATTTCCAATCAAATTGTGAACAAAAAAAAGTAATAATGATAAAATATTGAACCATAAACATTAAATATTAAAAATAAATGACAATTAGGATTGATTAATTATTAGCAACATTTTAAATGGTTAAAAGGACACCTAAATAGTTTAAAAAAAAAAAAAATAATAATAAGATATGTAGGGATAAAATAACAAGATGCACAATTTCAACTTTGCTATGAATTTAAATGACAATATACCATAAATTCATCAAAGACCTAATAGCTTCAAGAAGCCCTTCCATTTTTTAAATAATTATTCATGGAGGAACGATAGACAAGCGGGCAATGCACTAGACTAAGCTAAAATCTCTCGGGTTCGAGTTCGAGTTAAGTTGAAGGAAGAAAATTAATTTCCTCTTATTTCAGCCTTGGATCGACTTCAAGGTCAGGAGACTTTCCTGGTACACAAACAGCCTCTATAAATTTGGTACACTTAATTGGAGAAAAACCTGGCGTTTGAGTGTGATTTCAACCAAATTTTCTCCTTTCAATGGAGAAACCATTATAGTGGAAATAACACTGTTCTGCATCAAAATACTCCCTTCAACAAAAATGTTGTTTTGTTAAGTTTTGAAGAGTGCTGAAAACGAATTAGAAGTAAGAAAATTTCAATCAGAAACCATTTTTTGTTAAATTTGTGTTTTAGGTAGAAAATTGAGGTGTTTTTCGATATTTCGAGCATTTTTTTCAAACCATGGAAAGCTTAAACAAAAAATAAAAAAAAAATATTGTATTTTGAAACCATTATTATTTATTACAAAATGGAAAAAAATTCGAAAGCATAAGTATAAGGCTTTGTTGCATAAATGACATTGTTGAAGAATTAGTTTTTATCATATAAGGCCTTGGGTTGCAACATGTCCTCAAAAAGTCTTTTTTTTGCATTCCCACTTGAATTTCTTCCCTTCCAGCATGGGGGCAGTTTTAGATGGACACGGAGAACGATTCATTAAAGCACAAATGAATGTGGCAGAAGATGCTTGCCGAGTACTGTTGGACTCTACAACGGGAGACACGTGATGTAGAGTACAAAATGAAAATATATACATTTTATTACGTCCGGTATTAAATAATATTATTTTATAAATTACTGTTTTTCACTCACAAGAAAATAAGTGTTATAAAAATATATATAAAAAAAAGAGATATTTCAGTTTTTTTTTAAACAACCTCCAATCTCAAAAAAAATGTTGCTTATTGAAATTTTACTATTGATTCAAGTTTTGCACACTTATAAGTATGAAAGTCACAAAAAATGTTCATGGGAGTGGAAAAAAAAATTCTACATTAAATTTTTAAAAAAATACACTATTTCAGATTTTTTTCAAAAATAACGTCAAATTTCTTAAAAAATAATGTTAGATAGAATTTTTTCGGCTTCAGATTGGAATTCAGCACACATAAAAATATAAAAATCGGGGACAATTTCTCTAGGGAGTGAAGTTTGTTTGCATTTACAATTTATTTTTTGCAGAACTGTGTAATTTGCAGAGTCCTAGTTGGATACCGAGATTCACAATTATATATATTCTTTATTTTGTCCGTCAGTCCCGTGAGAAGTTACTTTAAGATTTCGACGCCTCGAACGATAAATTGAGTTGCATTAATTATGAATTCCAGCCGAAGGTGCATTTCATTATCCTGGTCACGGGGACTACCGATTCGGTAGGTCTCGTCCCATCGAGAGATTTCGAGCCAAGGATTTATTTTATTTTATTATAATTATATTTTGAGTTCACGGTATCACTTCCGCAGCTGGATGCGGTTAATATTCATAAGGTGGCCCATTGAATGGACGGAGGAGAGGCACGGAGCGCATACTTAACGAGAAGGTGGCCTCAGACGGATCACGATGAAGCTATTGTCGGGGAGGCATTGTCAACGGGTCAGTGGCGGGGCTGTGGTGGGGCTTCTCAACCCCAAACCTATTTCCACTCCCTCGTAGGGTTTCCTATATAATGAAAATTATCTGAGTTCGCAATCATACCGTAAAAAAAAAAAAATTATTATAAAATAAAATATACTGTGAAGTATTTAGAGATGTAGATTGTTGGGGTAGGCAGTCATTGATACACAGAAATTCAAAATAATATTTTAATTTATAATGCCGATGGTTCGACTTACATTGCAAGCCTTCATCAGGGCTAGAAGAAAAGAAAACAAGCAAAAAGGTATGACTAATTGTAGAGCATATATAAAAAACACAAACAAAAAACAAGAGTATGAAAAGAATAAATGTATAAGAGTAAAGACAGTAACATAAATGCAATATTTGAAGGTCATGGAGACAATACATACAGACTATTGAATTAACTTAAAATGAAAAGAGTGATAGTTACTTAAAAGTTAATGAGTAAATTCAACACTATAATTGGTAAATAAAAAAAATGAGTTGATACAAAGTTGTTGAGATAATGAGGACAAGTGAGTTAATATAAAAAACAATACATACAGAGTTGATACAAAAATTAAAAATATAATTGTTGCTGAGGAAAAGTTAATGAGTTAATATTTGAAGGTCATGGAGACAATACATACAGACTATTGAATTAACTTGAAATGAAAAGAGTGATAGTTACTTAAAAGTTAATGATTAAATTAAAAAAATATAATTGCTAAAAAAATGAGTAGATACAAAGTTAATGAGATAATGAGGACAGATAACTGAATTGATATCTAAACGCACTGAAGACAATACATATAAACTATTGAATTAATGATTGAACTCGTTTCCACCACTCAGCACTGTAAATTTAATTTTTTTTTCCTTCCAAGAACAATGAAAATGGTGTAGATAATATTTTGTACTGATGGGTTCAGTACAGTTGTAAACTCTATTGCGGAATAGTGCTAACCGCATATCGGTCGCTTCCAAACTTCACTAGTATCCACATGTCGCATTAAATATTTAATTTTTTTTAAATTATCTAATTGATTCCACTGATCCCTGTTTGAGCATATTCGCTATCTAGGACTTCAACTGGACAAACGTCTAACTTAGAATCCACGTTTTCGACACAAGACAAGCGTTCAAACCTTCCGATTTACTACAAAAGACTCATTTACATGACAGTTATCAAACCTACTTGGACTTACGGAGTTGAGCTTTGGGGCTCCTATAATTCGTCTCTTACAATCCAAAATCCTTCAGAAACCCCAATGATCCTTACTTGGCCGCTAACTAACTTATACATAAAGACCTTACTTAATGTTCCATATATTGTCTATTTAGCCCTAACCAGATACCTATCATTTCATAGTAGAACCCATAACGATTAAAATTCACTAATTTTTCAGCTAGCTTTCGATTCTATTCCCGATAACCCTTCCAAGTCGTCTGAAAAAAAGAAAGATGGCGTCGGAACCTTTTAAAATAGATGTGCTACAAATGGTTTGTTACTTTACTAGAAAATGACATGTTATTACGAAAAACATCATCTTATTTATTAGGCAAATCTTTATTTTTTATTTATTTATTTAATTTGTTTTTTTAACAAGAATAATGAACATGTTGAGGCAGACCTAAAGACACATGGTGTGAGATATTGGAGGAGAGCAGCTGGTGACAGAAACAAATGGAGGGGAATCGTGGAAGAGGCCAAGGTTCTGCATGGACCGTAGCGCCATTGTTGTTGTTGTTGTTAATGAACATGAAATATCGATAATAATTATAATAAATACTTGTATTACATTAAAAAAACAAATAAATATCAAAAATAAAGATATAATAACAGTATATCATTAGTAGTATATACGATATAGATACCAATAAAACAATGTAAGATTTTAAACGCCAATTCTCCAGCGGCCAGTTGGACATATGGAGTTGAGCTTTGGGGCTATACAAAACCATCTAACTCAACTCACATCCAATCCTTGCAATATAAAACCATACAAAAAATCCTTAATGCTCCTTATTTTGTCACAAACTAATCCATAAAAACCTTAATGTTCCGGATGATGCAGATTTAGCCCAAACCAGATACCTATCCTTTCATAGTAAGCTCCATAACCATTCAAATACACTTCTCTCCCACCTGCCTCACACTCCATTCCTGATAATCCTCCGAGGCGTCTGAAAAGAAGATGGCCTAGAGACCTTTTAGTGTAGATTTTATTGAAGTGATACTAGTGATTAGTTCTTCACAAGTTATTTACATGCCATTGTATTCACTGTCAACACATTTACTTGTTGTATATTATTTTGTACAGTTGTAAATATCAATAAATGAAAAAAAAAAACTTTTAAATGTAAGTTTATTTAAAGAAAAATTATTTTATTATTATTATTTCGTTTAACGTCACTTTATGCTGCTATGGCTAATCGGACGATGCTACGGTGGGAGTCCTAAATTTTGCCTATCCAGGTATAATTAGGATATGGATCTTTAACGAGTACCTGACATCGCACAGGCTCGGGACCCCCATTTTACGTCCCTTCCGAAGGACGGCATAGCTAAGGATTTTTTACTCCCTTTAAAAAATCCTAAGGTCATCTGCCGGGCTGCGAACCCGCGATCTTGGGTTTAGTAGGTTGCTATGCTAACCACTACACCACAGGTGACCCCTAAGAAAAATTATTTTCATTAATAAACATATTTTCATTTACGTTCAAAATATTATTCTTTCAGGTAATATACTATACATTAATTCTATTTTATATGTAGAATGGTTAATATATTTGATTTAATAGATTTTGTATAAAATTTGCACAAAAATGTATAGAAAACTTTTCTTTTTTTTTATGTTAATACTTGAAAAAATGGTTAAATGCCTTTATCTCGATTGTTACTTCCCATCGATTTATTTCGATATTGCTTCATATAGAGGGATAAGGTTACTCTCCTTTATTGCCCATCCTTGAAATAAAAGACTAATTTCCAACAGATTTATTATTTTAAAATGTTCAGAAATT
The DNA here is from genome assembly GCA_003667255.2 of Euschistus heros. Lineage (NCBI taxonomy): Eukaryota > Metazoa > Arthropoda > Insecta > Hemiptera > Pentatomidae > Euschistus > Euschistus heros. Next base: position 1,821,196 of record RCWM02000185.1, on the reverse strand, counting down.
TCGACAACTTCCTTCAAAATAAAATTTTCGAATAAATTAAATGTAAAATAATTCTCATTGAAGAGTTATGTTGAATGAATATTAAACAGAGTAGGATGTTGAGAGAGACATAAAAAAATTAGACAATTTTTGATACTTTATTTTTTTGCCAACGTTTCGGCCATATCAGTGATGGCCATCAACAGGAATAAAACAAAAGATATTCAAATAGAGAAATAAAAAAGAGAAAAGGGAACAAAATAAATAAAATACAATAAATAAAAAATAATATGAAAAATATTACGGTTAATAAACAGTAAGGATTATTGTGTATAAAGAATTGACTTTATTGTATGTACAGATATTTCCTTTTGTATTCAATTCTTTTTTTTTTTTTTACATTTATTTATCTTTTTATTACCTCTTTTGATCATCTTATATCTTATTTATAAAACTGTATTTTATTTTTATCCTCTCTGTACATACAATAAAGGAATTCAATACAAAATATAATTTATATTGTTTATTAATCTGTCTGGAACAAACTTTTATCATGACGATTTTCCTCTTAAATGAAAAGTGAAGATCTATAATACAAAAATATACGAAAAACATGAGTGAAAAACATTTTTTTTGAAAATTACAACTTTTCCGGAGCCGGTAGTTTTTCGTGAAAATGTATATAACAAAACTTGTAGCAAATTTAATAAGCTTTCATTTTATACAGTGAATAAATAAAATGTTTTCTGATTTTATATAAATTAAATATATTTGGTTATTGCCTGTTTATCAAACACTAACTAAATTCAGTCTAGATTGGTTAATTATCCGGAGAGCTAAGCAATTGAATAGTGGAATGGACAATTGACTACTGTACTGTGTAAACTTCTCTCTGTGTACGTTAATTATAACGTTTGTTTATACTTCGTTCGTATTTAAATTATTTTAATTATCAATAAACAGCAGTTAATAACGTACAATAATAGTTTCCTATAAATGATTCTGTTTATTATATAATTTCTGAATAATCAAAATAATTATGATTTTCGATAAATATTTGTAAGATAATTTATAACAATATTATCAAGATAATGCTTTAATACTGTAGTTTTTTTTTATTTTCCTTTCATTCTATATTATGATTATATATAAATAGATTCAAAGTTGTCCAATGATATATTGTTTTTAAGATTGAGAATGGTCTATTTTTTTTGTACAGTATATAAATTTTGTGAATTGTTATATTCACAGTTATTGCTATTATACAAGAACATTAAAAAAAAAAACTCAATTTCTCCCTGACTGGGAAAAACAATAGATATGTTTATTTATAACCTACTGCTTTCCTAGTTTATATTTTCCAAGGATCAAAATACTCGTGCGTTGTACACAGTACAAAACCCAGTTTTGTATACGTTTTTGTGCAAATTTTATATAAAATCTATTAAATCAAATATTTTAACCGTTCTACATATAAAATAGAATTAATGTATAGTATATTACCTGAAAGAATAATATTTTGAACGTAAATGAAAATATGTTTATTAATCAAAATAATTTTTGATTGAGTTGGAAGACTAGTGGATTGGAGTGGTTATGGAGCTTACTATGGAAGGATAGGTATCTGGTCTGGGCTAAATCAGAAACATATGGAACATTAAGGTCTTTATGGATTAGTTTGTGACAAAATAAGGAGCATTAAGGATTTTTCGTAGGGTTTTAGATTGCAAGGATTGGATACGAGTTGAGTTAGATTTATGGATAAGTATATTGGTCACAAAGTAAGGAGCATTGAGGATTTTTTGAAGGATTTTGGATTGTAAGGATTGGATACGAGATGAATTGGATGGTTTAGTAGAGCCCCAAAGCTCAACTCCGTACGTCCAAATAGGTCTAATCACAGTCATGTAAATGAGTCTTTTGTAATTAATAGGGAGCTTTGGACGCTTGTTTAGTAAATGTTGAAATAGTCTGTAACGACGGGCAGTTTCTTGCCGTTTTAGTCTTGTATGTGAAAAATGAAAATAATAAAAACTAAATTTATAAATAAGTAAATTTTAATTTACAATATTATAGTTAAATATAATTATTTGCATGTCTAAAATGGTTGTTTTTATGAATACTTGAATGAAAAAAACAGTGTATTTTATTGAGGAATGATTTTTACATATAAACTGTATAAATCCTCCTCCAAAGTCATTTTCATCTAAACCCTCAACATCAGTTTTGAAAAAAATAAAATAAAATAATCTTTATTCTGGGACATATTGTCCCCTAAGAATAACAAACACATATAATAAAGTTGTATAACAGTCTCGCTTTCTTAATTTCAAACGAAGAAAATAATTTGTATAAAGGTAATATATGTATACACAATTGAAAATGGGACTTTTGGTATAAATATATAAATAAGAAAAAGCAGAGAGAGAAAAGAAATAATGATAATAATAACAATACGATGATATAATAATTCAATGCTTATATAATTACAATGTGTTCGAGAGAAATAAAGAAATATATTAAATAAATCAATAAAATAAAGTACAAATAATGAATAGCAATGAAAAATATATAGAAAAAATTTAAGAACTACTTGAATGTTGATAAGACGAAATATTTACAGATACATAAAAACCGTTTCTGTATCATGATGTAGAACATTTCCTATTTTCATTTCACACGAATCCAAATTTCTTTCCTTCAAATTTTATTATTTTTTCTTTCCCGTCTGCCTGTTAAATTCTTGGAATATCTTCCAATCTTATAAATTTCCATCTAATGAAAACATTCCGAATAATTAATACTTCGCTCAATAAAATATATAAATATATATATATATATTTTTATAGACATGCAGATTGTTGGAGTATGCAGTCATAAATACACAGCAATTAAAAAATAATATTTTAATTTATAATGCCAAGACTAAACCGACAAGAAACTGCTCGTCGTTACAGACTACTTCAACATTTACTGGACAAACGATCAAAGCTCTCAATTTATTACAAAAGACTTATTTACATGAATGTGGTTAGACCTATTTGGACTTATGGAATTGAGATTTGAGCTCCACTTAACGATCCAATTCATCTCATATCCAATCCTTACAATCCAAAATCCTTCGAAAAATCCTAAATGCTCCTTACTTTGTTACCAATAAACTTTATCCCTAAAGACCTTAATGTTCCTTATGTTGCTGAGTTAGCCCAAACCAGATACCTATCCTTCCATAGTAAGCTCCATAGTCACTCAAATCCATTAGTTTCTCAACTTGCTTCCCATTCCATTCCCGATAATCCTCCGAGGCGTCTAGAAGAAGATGGCCTAGGGATCTTCTAGTGTAGAATTTTTATTTAAGTGCAACTGATGAGTAGTTCTTTTCACGTTTTGGCATTTTATTGTAATCGTTATCAGCTCATTTACTTGATGTATATATTTGTACAGTTGTAAATTTTAATAAATTAATATTAAAAAAATATATATATAGTGCCGACATTTCGACTAGCATTGCAAGCTTTCTTGTATTGATATCCATTGATCTATTGATATCTAAATACTTCTCAGTCAAATATTACCCTATTAATATATATATATATATATATATATATATATATATATATATATATATATATATTTTTTTTTTTTTTTTTTTTTTTTTTTTTTATAGCACCAACATTTCCTTTAGATCTAAATTTAATAGATCTTTATTACAGAAGAAATATAAAGAAAAGGGCTTCAACTTCAGCTTGATAAAAACTAAGGTTTATAATATAGTAAGTGGGACTAAGTTAGTTCTGGTGAATAATTAGCAAACTAAAGAAAAATCTTTGAATGGCTTTAGTAAATTAAATTTCATTTAAATTATCAATTATCCCATCGTGCTGGATGATATCAACAAAACTTTATTTTGAATTGATGATTTTAGACTTACAGACTTAATCACCGTGCCCACCGAATGTTTGCAGCTATTTTTTACATATTTTATTATACGTTATGTGTCTACAGAATTTTGAAGATTGTCGGCTTAGAACTAAAAAAAATTTAACGTATGATATACAAGGACATAAATGTTTTCCCCCCTACTTCGTCATAACTTCGGCTGCTTATATTTTTTTCCAGATACACGACCAGAGGAGACATGGCAGGGCGAAGACGAAGCCTACGAGGCAGCCGATACAAGACGCCACATGCATGGAGGCTGAAGGCCAGTTAGAACCGGTTTGGTTTTAGCTAACCGGCTGCCTCTATCCCAAACTGTTTCTTTTTAGTATCCTGCCAATTCTGGGTAGTAGTCCTTCGTCTATATGTGGAGTTTAGCTAAAGAGATAGGTCGTCTGTATAAAGCTTCATTTTTGTAATTATTTCTATAATTCACATTTGTTCTTTTAAATTATAATTAATTCGATGTATGATTTACTTTTTTCCGGAAAGACTAAAATAATTTCTATTCTAAAACTCTAGAACTCCTCAAAAATTTCCAGACAACTAAACAACTCAAATTTCTGGAAACGATGATAGTACGAATCTAAAGGTTCAAAAAGTTCAAGAACTTTGCTGAGACCATACAAGCGAAAGGGTTAAGGGAAGATGCAATGGAAGATTGGATGTCAAAAATGTAGAGAGCATATGGCTTGACAAAAAACATTTAAAGGAGTGCATATCCTAGAATGCCAAAATAAAGTACTACAACACCGCTGTGAAGACTGTCTATATGCGGACGTCTTTCCATGAACTACTAGCAGGATAAACTTGAAGTCTTAGAAAGAAGGATCCTCAGAAAAATTATCAATGCTGTTCAAACTGAATGGATGGAGACTTCGAAGTAACGAAAAAGTTTATAAGAAAGTAGAAAAAATCTCCGTGACTATGAAAAAGGGGAGGTTGAAATTTCGTTATATCTTTTAACTTTTAATTTGTGGATAATTCCTGGAGGATGGATCCTCTGCATTTACTTCCAACTTATTTTTACATTCGATGCAGAAGTCGCAAATATCCGTTTCAGAAAACGTAAAATTAGTCTGCCTGACAAATTTGGGATGTGTTGTATTTAACAGAGTGTTCTCCTTTCTTCTAGCTTCGTAGTGACTCTTTCTACGGGTAATACTTTTTAAATACCACAGATCAAGAACCATGTATTGCAAGAAGGGCCCATAAGACCAAGTTACAAAATTCGTTTTACAAAAATGGCCTTAAGCACTTTAAGTTCTTATTAGAGCCACATCCTCAATTATTGTAACCATTGACCACCACACAGAAACCAATTTTTGGATACAAATTTGGTTTTGGCCCGTATCATGTGGCATGTCGTTACAATACCCTTATCTAATTCCATCCTTCCTGCCCTAGTTGAAGTACGTAAGGACGTTAAGTCCCAAAAACAAACGAACCCTTTCCCGATCACCCGATCCCGTGGTAATGTTCTTGCAGCTTGAACTCCTTTATAAAGTTTAATCTTACAGAAGAAGACTCTAAAATCGCGTGTTTCCATGGTCATATTTGTATGCTGAACAATATACGGTCCATTGAAGTGATAAAAGGAGAGGATTAATATTGGTTATATTATTAATATTATAATCTGTAAACATAAAACTAGTAAACAAAAGAAGTCCACTAATTAAACTTTGATTTCTGAAATAATATAAACGGACATACCATATGAGACGTGAGGTTTGAAGGATTTTCGTGGAGCAGTGGTTCGATTTCGCAATCTAAATTGACTAAAACGATGAATTTAACAGGAATATCATTGTACCTAACATGATTGAAATATTTAAAATGGAATTTCATAAAAATAAAAATCATTATAATGATAAATCAATATTTTTGGTAAGCGATATATTGTGAATCGTTATTCAGATCTCAAACAATTGCCGATATTTTTTTTTTTATGGAACCCATCCCTACTCACTTCTACTTAGGCATTTCAATATTTATCACTATATAATATAATAATAATATTATTATAATTTTTACGATACATTGCAAGGTACTTATCGATAAATCGAAAGAAAATATCGACATCTTGATATATCGTATATAGATACATATCCCTGGTAGTAATAAATTACTAATATTACTTATCCTGACTGAATCACTCAGCAGATAATTATATATAACATATATTGAGCGAGGGAAATGGAAACGTGCAGAAATAGCACAAATTAATATTACCTTTAGACCTCGTTCAAGCTCATGATCTGATTTAATGTCAAAGTTCAATTAAGTTCATTCGCTACGAATTTAATTAAATATTGAATATAATAATTATATGCATACCGATATTATTATAATACGCGGTGTTTTGAAATAATATTTGAATAATTTCTATATGGCAGACACCCTTTTATTGCAATTAATATCGAATATAAAATAGATTTTAAATTACTAAAGAACGTAACGTACTGGCAGTTTATATCCTGTTGTTTTGATTTATAACTAACTACACGATTTTGTCATTAATCCCATCTTCAGTTCCTATATTTTTTTAATAACGTTTCAAATAACTCAGTATTATTATACAGTATTATTTTTTTTTTTTTTTACTATGTATGTTAAATGACTAAAAATGAATAATACAACAAGAACCTTAATATTCCGTATTCAGAACTTACTTGAAGTTTTATATATCCTTAATTTTTATACATCAATATTGCTTTTAACGGAAGAAAAATTATAGAAGTTTATAAATTTTTTTTTTTTAACTTTTTATTGTCAAGACTATCCGGAATATATATAAAAATTGAAAATGAAGATGAAATAGAAAATAAAAATCTTCCAGGAACAAATTTCTCTTAAGGACAATTTAATATATAGATATGATTTGGCCTAAACAATGCGGCCAAAGTCTTAATAAAGTCTTTAAAATTAGGAAACAAACAAGGAAATGAGAAACAGAGGAAAAAAGAAATTAAAATGATAATGTTCATTTAATTTTTCATAAACACAATAATGTTTACCAAAATTTGCATTTCCATCGGATTAAAAGAAAATTATGTTTCTTGGAAGGATAGGAGATGCAAATGTATGAAGAGAAGGAGTATTACGGATACGTTCATATGAAAGTATCTCGTAAGAAATATACAATATTCTACAATTATAAAATGATAAATGAATAAAATAATTATTACTATTTATACTTAACATCTATATTGGTAATCTTGATCGAGCTTCTTAGTGAGAACAGCCCCTCTACATATCCTGGCGTTCAGATCAATGAAGAAGGTACTTTTCCATTAGATGATTTTGACATTTTTTTTTTGTACCCATTTATTGATATTTACAACTGTACAAAACAATAGACATCAAGCAAATGTATTGATAGAGATTAAATGAGTGTGAGGCATGTTGGGAGACTCGTGGATTCGAGAGGGTTTAGAGTTGTACCATGAAAGGACAGAGATCTGTTTGGGCCGAATTCTCTACATATGTAAAATTAAGATTTTTATGGATAAGTTTGTTTGTGTCTTAAGAAGGATTTTAGAAAGGTTTTTGGTTTTAATAAGGATTGATACGAGAAGAATTGGAAGGTTTATTGGAGCCCCAAAGCTCAACTCCCTAAGTCCAAATGAATCTAACTACTGTCATGTAAATAAGTAATTTATTGGTAGCTTTGAACGCTTTCTAGTAAATGTTGGAGCAGCCGGAAACGACGAGCAGTTTCTTGTCTTTTATGAGTTTATAATTTAAATTATCAAAGTACCGCAATCTTAATATTTTTTAATGTGCCTCATGAAGCTCAGAATTGTATATTATCCTGCTAAAGTGAGTTAAAGTTAAATTCTTTTTTTTTTTTCTCTTTCAGATTTTAATTCACACCTGTTATTAGGGTAACAATCAGTGAATGTGATGATATTGTAATATTACAGGCCTTGTATGCGTGTGGGAGACTAGCACTCAATAGCACCTCCTCCTGGCATGGGTTAAAGAGATTTATTTGAGCAAATCTCTCATCCAGCTTCTTTTAAGCCTTCTGAGAGTATTTCCAGGTATGTCAGTCGTGGGCATGTCATTAATGAGTATGTTGTTATGTCCATGAATTGTGTGATTAGTCTGAGTAATTTTGATTGGAATATTTGTATTTTTTTAAGGTGTGTATTTTTTGCAGTCCCTTATATTTGTGAGGCGTGTGTCCATATAGGTTTAAGTAAGTGTATGTATTCAGTCGTTGTCGGAGTTTTAATTTCGACCATTTATGAAGCATAGGATATAAAACTTCATCTCTTGGTTAGACTGAGACGTTTTTGTTTTACGTCAATCAACCCATACCACAAACAAACGAAATTCATTACTTATGACTTACATTTGATAGAAGAATGACCTGGGGCCCACACGTAAAACAAAAATATTTAAACACCATTTTTTTAATTTGACCACTACATATGAAATGTATAAGGATAGCTAGAAACATTAAATTAACAATCAGATTAAAAAAACAAAAATTAAATTTTAAATTAATATGATTTATTAGAATTTTTAATTAGATGAGACATATTCTTCAAGAATTTGTTCAAAATCACATTATACCTATACCTATACCTAACCGAACGCAAAGGGCCGATATAAACCTAATTAATTAATAATTTCATAGAATGAAATTGTTTATTACTTTTCTTATAAATACTGCTTGTTTTTTTTAAAATTATTATTTTAGTATCATATGACCTGGCTATAGAGTATGGCAACTTAAACCCCCCCCCCCAAAAAAAAAGAAAGTTTTAGTTGGAAAAATGAAAATTTCAATTGGTTGAAAATTTTTGCTTCTCGAATTTTGAAACACGTTTCAAGTAAAAATTTGATTTTATTGAAAGAACTAAGAAAATTCATGACATTTAAACAAGTTTCTTTCAACCATTTTACAGAAGAAACATGTTTCAATAATGGACTCCAAGATTACCAATAAACTCGTAAATATACAAGTTTGATTTTTCTTTATTTTTATTTTTGAATGAATTTAATTAAGCAGTTATATCTTGTTTACGACCTTGTTTAATAAATGGCTTCAACATCAAATGTCCCATCGAATTTATGACTCTGGAATTATATGAAAAATATATAAAACGGTGCTACTGTTGTACGAGCTCCGAAAGACACATCTGATCGATATATTTAAAAGGCAATTGGATTTTCCCTGTCACGACAGATGTTCCTATATAAATAGAGACATAACTTAATTTCACCCAACATGTCGATACAAATGTAAAGTATGCAATTTGAAAACTCATTTTTTGTTTTACTTAAGCGATTGTTACAGGAATGATGTAAGTTGTAGTGAACTCTTAAATCTGAATTCACTCCGTAAAGGGGAGGAATGACCATGTCAAAGTATCGATTATGCCAACTATTTGATTATGTATAAAAGTTTTTTTTTTCACATTCGATACATTGTACTTTTTATCTAAATAATAGAGAAATAAAAATATTACGAACTTTTGAGTACTGCGTATTCATGCTGAATTTTTTAAAATGACGTGGAACAAAAAAAAAAAAAAAAAAAAAAAAAAACACTAGTTGGCGTACAAATTTCAGAACTGGAACTTGAATTTGCCTTAGGTCCCAGAGCCATCTCCTTTTCATTTGTTTCGAAGAATTCAAACAACATATTTATCATAGGATGATGGACATTATTTAATATACTAGAATATTATTTAAGAACATAGTAAATAATGGATGACCCAGGTTCTACTAAAAAAAAATAAAATAAGGTAAAAGAACTATTTATTGCTAATGGGTAAAGTAAAGTAATTTTTCGATTTCTTAATTTGGGAAAAAAAATAAAATAAAATTTCTCCCTAACTGGGAAAAATAATAGATCAAAGATATGTATATCTATAATCAACTGCTTTTATATCTACTGCTTCTGATAAGTCGTCAAAGTTTCCATACGAGCAACCCCAACAGAACTACAGAGCGTCAAAAAAGCCATTTAAAAAAATGTAAGCAAAACGTGACTTTTTTCATTCAAACCAATACAGCTCCTAAACGGTAGGTCCTACGAGAAATATTACATAACAAAAAATATTCTCAATAAATTTATAATCAGAAATCATTCCAAAAATTTTCGATTCGAGCTACACTAACAGAGATAGAGCTAGTCAAAATATTACATTTTTAACTTTGAAAAATTCGTTACACCAAAAAAGTATAGACATCAGCCTATAAATATATTATAATTAGTTTACAATTAGAAAAAAACATAATATAACATAGTCGAAAAAAAAATCTTCTATTGCTTTCGCATTGTGAAATTCCATAAAAACATCTATATTAAAAAAAAAAAGATTCCTGCGCTTCTCTCTCAGCTGCGTCACTAGTATAAGATTGTTTTTTTTGCTAGTGGATTAGGATGTTTTTGAAGGTTTTTCCTGAAAAAAATTACGTGTAACCATTATGATGAAATCTATACCATTGCAACTTTTTTTTTCGACGTGAATAGGTCTTTAAATTTGCTACCATATGGGGGCAATCCAAAAAACCTAATGATAACAAAATCGGGAGAAAAAGTTTGGCGTTGTAGTTCCGAATCTATTCTCTCCATCCAAAATTAAATTATACCACAGGATAGCTAAAGAATCAAAGAATTCATTACAAAAAGCGAGAACAGACCAATCGCGAGCGGTGGAGGGAGAAGCACACCGCTCAACAAGAATGTTGAGGTTATTTTGCTGTGTTTAGAGATTTGAAATTAGTATAACTATTGATTCGGAGAAGCTATGATGTTCGTTTAAGTTTTAATCGTCAGCTGTCGTCAAAGTCTATCGATTGTATATAAAACATTAGTTTAAAGTAGTGACAGTGAATATAATAAGGTGTTAGAATAAAAAAATATTATCAAAAATATATAAACTCGGTCTATACGCGTCGAAAAACCAAAACCAAATACTGAATTCGTATACGGTTGGAAAAGGCTTCTCAAGAGCAATCGAATGGTAATAATAAAACACCATGTGACCGAGCAGTGCCGGGAATGTACATTTTGAGTTTTTTTCTTCCTAGAAAGCATTTTTAGTAAAAGTTTTTTTGTTTGTTTTTTTAAAACAAATTATAGTTGATTATAAATTATTGATTTGTTCATATGTAATAAAATACTTTATAACTGTTTTATTTAATGTAGTATGTATCTCAAAACGGTCAGGTACATGAAATTACCCGTAAATATACAAATGGTACGCCAGATAAACTATTAATTAAATATTCTTAGAATAAATTAAAAAAAAAAAAATTATTTGTTACAAATACATAAAATATTATTATTATTATTATTTTTTAAATTATTATTATTATTATTTTAAAGCAGGTTAGGAATTTTCCTTGTAAGCGAGTGGCGGTTAAGACAAATTCCGATAAGGGAGACTATAAAAATTTGACTACATCGATATAAGAAGATAAATATTGCTAAACTATTATAATCACCTGGCAGAATATATCAAGATACGATATATAATCTATCACCAATTGATGTTTTTTTTTTATAAGAGAACCGGTTTTAGTAATTGCAAGCTGAGACTGGCAGTAGGTCGGTCTAAAGTTACCGAGGTCGCTACCGTGAGCCTACTGTAAATTGAAACCATTGCGCAATAAACAGAATTGATTTGTTAGTTAGCAATAAATCAGACCAAGCTACAGTAATCAGTTTCTTGAAGTTGGAAGTAAGATACTCGTCAATAAAAATATAATTGTACGATTAGATATGTGTCAAGTTAAACAAAAAAAAAAAGAGGAAAAAATATGAGTGATTTAATAAACCGTTTTTATCAATATTATTTCTAAGTAGATATATATTGCTGGGCAAAATATTCTATCCAATGTTTTTTTTTTTTTTTCTGCTTTTCTTTTTCTAAGTGTTTAATTTTTCTTCAGGGAACGTATTAAGTTTAAAATTCCTCATTTTTTTTTTAAACCAGGGCGCAGGGAACGTATTAGGAAACGTATACAATAGATTCACTATTATTTAATATAACTAGTTCCCGTCTTTCGACCAGCTGCATAATGCCACGTTCATAGAACCATTTGGGATTTATTGTGTGGTTTTAGGTGTCCTGTTCGTTTTGTAATTGCTTTATATTCATAGAGTTCTGCATAGACCGAAATAAGTGGTAGCCACTAGCTACCATGAGCTAGGTATGTTGAATACGGAGGATGCGGCAAAAGATCCCATCCAAAGCTTAATAATTTATAGCGAGTGACCAACGAGTTGTTGGGTCTTGCGTTGTCTAGGTGGAAAACAACACCCTTTCGATTTGCCAGATCTTTTTGAATTTATTCATCCAACTTTGTTAATTGCGAGCACTATAGAGTTAAATCAATTGTTTTGTTTTGGACCAATAGCTCGTTTTAATGTCTCGTGGGCGTCATTGAGCGTCAAAAAAAGTTCGTGAACGAAATTTGGCAAACCAATTTTGAGAGGTGCGTTAAGCACTGCACATTTTTTTTTTATGGGATTCAGCAGCACGTTTACCTTTTTTTAAAATAATGCAGCAAAATATGCCCACAATGAATGATATTTTTTTCCATGTTCCACAGTGCAATAGCAATCACAATACTATGCTAATGTAAACAAGAATTTGCAGAAATGTTTGTTGACATATTACAAACAGAGTAAACAATCTACCTTATAGATTAATTCATCAGATAAGAAACGGACCGCAATGAAATAAAAATAAACATAAAAAACGAAAGATTGCCGATCCAATAGAATATTATTTTCAGTTACTAAATTTCAAATCAATACGATTCTTTTTGGCATAACTCCTAGTTTATTCATAAGTATGTTGCTACATGTTTCAGGGCTCTAGCCTATCTTCGGGGTTTTAAAATATATTCCAAGTACACTAATTTACATAATTACATTAATTACTTTTACAATTCTCAATACTATATCTTATTTAGACCTTTAGTTGTGGCTATTTGCACAATGTCTCTTCATGTTATAGGTTCAAACTAACTGCCAATTTACCGAACAATGTTCTACACTTGTTTATTTGATGGTTTACTCTTATCAGCTAAAGCTATTAAATTCTATATTCATATTAACCAATCAATTATTTTTATTACTTTACTATTGTTAATAATATTTATTTTTATTATTTAATCCTTTTAAATTTTGTTTTATTATATTCTTTTATACATTAATTTTTTTTTTAATTCCTTTAATTGGATCCAATTTTATCTATGTCTGTTTTATAATTGACAGCTTTGTCTAATGTTTTTTTAATTATAATCAAACCTTTTTAATTTATAATTTCGTAAATTTTAAGTTGCAAAAAGGTTGTAAAAATTGTAAATTGTTGTAAAGTTGTAAAAATTTTCATTAAAAACTGCTTGCTTTTTCTAATTAATTTTTAAATAATCCGTTTCATATACAGATCCTATCTTGATGATGGAAGCTAAGTTTATTGAGAACTATTTAGGTTGTAGTTTGATGATTAATTTAAAGTGTGGATTTTTTAAATTATTGGTAAACGTCTCTGTATGGATATTTAAGGGATCAGTCAAATTAGAAAAAAAGGATATATTGAATTAACAAATCCTCATTTAATTTTTTTTTTTATTCCAACTCTTCGGCTTCAAGATTGATGGCCATTATCAAGTCTGTTTATAAAGAAAATTAGTAATAAAAATAAAAAGAGGAATCCACTGTCCAAAGAAATTAGAATTATTATAAGCAATTTCATGGATAGCTTTTGTTTCATTGTTTATTTCTGTTGCCGAAACAATATTTCAAAAAATAGGAAAAAAAAAAAATTAATAAGGTTTGTTAATATAAAATTTTTAAATATGGTCACTGGTATATCTCAGATTTTTTTCTAGATCTTTGGCGAATAACTTAATTCCAGGCGTCCATTTTGAGTTTAATTTGTTGTTTCTCTTTTCTCCTAACACAATGCTTTGTAACATTCCCCACTATCCGTCTCTTCCAACTTTATGTCCTTCATAATTTCTATCCCAATACCTGTTGAATTCATTATCAGATCACCTCCTAGTATTTGAAAAATATTTAAAGTCTATTTTTTATTATAGTTGCTGTTATTTATTCTAGCATTTAAAAAAAAAAAAAATATATATATTTTAATATTTTATCAACATATCTTTCCAGGGGGTGTACATCTTCTAGCCTGCTCTTGCTGAAGAAGCTCTCTTCATCATCTTAGATGATATTTTTTTCTTGAAATACATTAATAATCCTAATTTTATATTTAGTTGTTTTTTTCACATTCTTTTTTTTTTTTTTTGTGTTGTATTATATTTATATCCATTAGTGTATGGTGGAGAGATGGCAAGGGACAGAGATAAATGGAAAGAGAAGTGGATCCAAATCGCGAACCCGGCTTCCCATTTTTAGACCTATACTCCCTGAGGGAAGGCCTATGTTCAGTAAAGTTATGGAACCCAAGACCCTTAGTGTATTCGTTATTTTTTCTGTAAATAACCCAAGACCCTTCGTGGATTGTATTTTTTTTTTAATAATACTTTCCATAACTTTTTTTTTATACTCATTTGAAATGACTAAAAGACAAATACAAAAAGACATTGGGAAATATATTTTTTGACATTCTAATTTAGTACTTCATTATATAGAACCTTTATAAGTGCTACCAATGCATAGATGCTTTAAGAACAAGTGCCGTGTCATTTTGAGTATTACCATCGCATTTACTTGATGTAATATATTTTTATATAGCATAGATTTGTAAATTTCAATAAATAGCTTTAAAAAAAAAAAATTCTGCAAAATTATCAGCCAGAAAGAAAAAAAAAATATGGAGAGGATATCTTCACTTATTTTGATAAATATAACGCTTATGTTACCGAATTTAGAAAATTGATCAACATAATTTTTTTTTTTTAACCATAATTCTGGATTAAATTATCTTATTTACAGAGTCTACATAATCAATGGTAGTGGCAGAAAATTAAATTTTTGTAATTCTAATTTTGGATTGCTTTTGGATCTGGCAATGTGGTTCTTCAAACGATTTTAATTTTCTTAGTAATAATATAAATTGGACTATCTGATTTTTTTTTCTCATTAATTATTTATTTTATTTTAATTTTCTTATTTTCATATTCAAATACGTTTATAAGGTTTAATATTTTAACTATATAATTGGTTATTTTTTAATCTATTTTTATAATAATAATATAATATAATATATTTTTTAATTGGTTGTGATATTATTTTAAATAGCAATTTTCTTTTTTCCATTTTTTAAACTGAATTGTTCAATTCTTCTTCAAATACAAAACCAAAATGAAAACTGATATTGAAAGTAATGTCTGAGAGCATAGCAGCTTCATGTAAATATATGGTATATTGCTCATCTAGAGTAAAATATATGTAAATAACAGAGTCTACATAATCAATGGTAGTGGCAGAAAATTAAATTTTTGTTATTCTAATTTTGGATTGCTTTTGGCTCTGGCAATGTTGTTCTTCAAACGATTTTAATTTTCTTAGTAATAATATAAATTGGACTATTTCTCATTAATTATTTATTTTATTTTAATTTTCTTATTTTCATATTCAAATACGGTTATAAGATTTAATATTTTAACTATATAAATTAAATACCTTGGTCAGTCTAAATTTATATTTGTCCTAAACCTAAATTTATAAATCAGAAGCGAGAAACCGAAATGATTAACCAATATTAAAGATAATAAGTAATATTCATATAAACTTGTGAATTGGCCTGACTACAATTCAGTCGATGTTTCTAGTGATGTGCTAAGCCTTTAAGAGCACTTTTGACATATTAATTTCCACTGGATAAGCAATTTAACCCACTGCAATCAATTATGATTTCATTTTCTTGCATCAAAAAAATTATTTTTTCTAATGCAAATCATAAATATATGGAAGAGGAATGAAGAAGGAAGAGAGGATGAACTGATAAAAATAGGATTGATTTCATTATGTAATGTATTCAAAACTATACTAAAATATACAATATGTTACACAAAATATGAAACAGTACAATTTTATGAATGTATGTATATATATATACAAAGAGGCACTGCTATGAAAACATCAGTTCTTTTTTTTTTTATTATAATACAATTCGAAATTGAGGATTCACATATACAAAATACCTTGTATTCCGTTACAAAATAAATACGTCATGAATGGTCTTTCTTGTACTATAGCTAAGGTAGACTACAGAGAAAATAAGGTAAAACATTTCTGGCTGTTTAAAATAAAACAAATCTAAATCTATGTACAAATGCGGCCTTTAAATCTACCTTAGACCTTTGACCTTAAAGAACAACTTGAAATAATAATTAAATATACACAATATACAATAAACCTTCAACAATGCTCTGCATTGTTATATAATTACAAAGGATCTGTGAAAATATAAATTAAATCTTAGAAAACAAATAAAAAATAATATTAATAATCGAAAATAAAAATATACAGAACCACTTAATATTTACATAGGAGCTGCGAAACAAACGCAAATAAATTACAATTGAATATTACTGAAACCGAAATTGTAACCATAATGTAATTCTCATTTAAATTTATATTTTATACAAACTGGTCAAATCCAGTTGACTTAAAAACGTTCATAAAGAAATAGCATTTATCGAATAGAATGACATTATATTATTCAGTCGATAGGGGACGCTATGAGAAGAGATTAATAAATTCGTATACTTGGTGAGCAAGTGGAGCGGGCAAGGGGCGGCGGGGGAGAGAGCTAGGTGGGGCGGGGGCTGGGGATGAAGTGCGGCGGCCTGCTCACGAGCCAGGGGAGCTGCGGCCTCAGCATGTCCCCGGGCTTGCTCAGGTCCAACGCAGAATCCTCCTCTTTCTTCCTCTTGGCTCCGACCTCCTGGATCGATTTGAGTCCAGGCATTGGCCGCTTCTCTTTCTTCGTCGTGTCGATCTTCTTCATATCCGCAGCTCTCATCAACTCAATCGATACGTCTGGTGTTACTTCTCTCCTCCTTTTGGCATCGTCAGGCTTGGGATTTTCCTGAGTTATTTCACATATTTCTTGAACTTTCTGCATTTCCTGTAATTTCCTCTTGTAGCGTTGCATGCTGACTTCCTTCGTTGTAGGAGGAGATGCAGGTGTCGTGCTCTCAGGTTCCTCCTTCACCGGCTGAGGCTTGAATCTGTTGTTAAGCCAACTGGCCAATCTGGATTCGGATTTGCCTCCAGGACTAGGCGGTTTGTTTGTTTGACCAGAATTATAAAGTTGTTGTATTCGCTGATCCAATGTAGGTCCCGTTTTGCTTATAACCCCACCAGGGATCCCGGCTTTCCGTGCAGTCCCTCCATTTTTCTGGAAGGTGGGTAATCGGTTATTGATGTTACTTTGCTGTATTAAACCGTTCTTCCCCTCAGGCAAATTGTTGTTTAACCTCTGACCCGATATATTTTTCTGTTGAATGGATTTTTGTAATGGTTTTCCATTCACAAATGGCGATTTTGGAAGTACTGTTCGTGGTAAGTTTTGGTGAATACCCTGTGGTCGTGGGGTTTCAGGTGATTTTCCGTTCATTGTTGGAATAGGTGATCCTGGGCTATTCGCTGCTGCTCCCAGCGGAGAAGGGACCATAGGAGGACTCTTGAGCTGTGCCATGATGGTAACGCTGCCATTACTGGTGTTCAAAGTGACTTGAGGATTTTGAACTGAATTTTTCCCATTCATTGAAGGATTTTCTGTGGTAGTGGGTTCTGGCCATGACTTCTGATGTTGAGGCGATTTTTGAGGTTGAGATTGTTGGTTCTGAGTTTTCTGTGAGAGTGGCTGTTGGGATTGAGACTGAACTGCCGGCTGTGAGGGTTGTTGCTGTACTAATTGTTGAGGCTGTTGCTGCTGGACTGATTGTTGCGACTGTTGCTGAGTGACTAATTGCTGTGGTTGCTGTTGCTGAGTTTGCTGTTGAGGTACTTGCTGTTGCCCTGGCTGTTGAGGAAGCTGTTGCTGGACAGACGGTTGTGTTGATGGTTGCTGAACTAACTGCTGCGCAGGTTTCTGTGTTACTGAATGTTGAGGAGACTGTTGTCGCACTGGCTGCTGTGGTTGTTGCTGTTGCACTAAAAGCTGAGCTGGTTGCGGCTGCACTAAATGCTGCGATGGTTGCTGTTGAACTTGTGATTGAAGTAAGACCGGTGGACTTTGATGAATCTTTAAGATCTGGTTTGCAACTGGTTTAGCTTGATTCGCAACAGTTCCAGGTTGTTCACCCACCGGCTGCTGTTGTAATTGAAGCTGGGGAGGTTGTTGATCTAGCGGTTTCGTTTCTTTCATCTGGTGAATGACTTGCTGCAGCTGTAGCTGAGGCTGCACTTGTAACTGCAAAATTTGAGGTTGTTGTGTATGCAATTGTTGCAGTTGATGTCGCTGCACTTGTTGAAGATGAATTTGCTGTAACTGTTGCTGTTGTAATAAATGTTGTTGTTGTATTTGCTGCTGAAGTTTTTGTTGTTGTTGTTGCATTAATTGATGCATCTGCTGTTTTTGATGTAGAAACTGTTGTTGCTTTTGTTGTTGTAGATGTTGATTTTTCAATTGTTGTTTTTGCTTTTGCTGCTGCATTTGTTGTATCTGTTTTTGTTTCTGTTGTATTTGTTGCTGCTTCTGCTGCGACGAGACATTTAATTGCTGGTTTGGAGTGGGCAGAGGATTTTGTGGAGGCACCAGAGGACTAGAATTCTGCAGTTGCGGTTGCTGCGCTTTGTGTTCTGCTAAATCTGATGCAATTTTGTTAACGGACGGTTTAGGGCTCACTTTTCCATTTCTTTTTTCAATTATGCCGTTCTTAGGGGTTACTGGATGGGGCATCGCAAATTTGTGTTCGTCTTTGTTGTCCACACGACATTGTCCCAGTGACAAAAGAACACTCACCGAAAGTTCATCCTGCTTCGATAAGGCCCTGGAAGATGAAATAGTGTTCCCTTGCGGTTGAACGACTTCATCAGTTTTCTGTTTTTCTTCTTCTTTATTTTCGTTATCTATCTTTTCTTTTTCTGGTGTTTCTATTTTAACTAGTTCCGCTGGTTTAGCAATGTTTTCATTACTTTCCTTCTTAACTTCTTTGTTCTCTTCTGGCTTATTTTCATTGCTCTTGTTAGGCGATTTAGGAACGGATTCTGTAAGCTGCTTGTCATCATTTGTACTCTTAGCCACAGGTTTCTCAGGAGGTGGGGCTGTCAACTGCTTCATTATCACATCTGGCATCCGATAGTAAAATCTCATCGGGCTGTTCTGTAACAAATAATATGACGTTAGTGAACATTGTAAGCAAAGGACTAAATAATTCGTCTGACATTATTAAGAGAAAAAATACTTACTCTTTTCCATGTATAGATATATGCAACATCCATTAAAGAATATGAATCTGGAAGACATTCCCTCCTGTACATAATATCGACCTGAAAAAAAGGAAAGAAAAAATTATTAATTTCAATTTTTAATAAAATAGGGAAGATATCATAGTAACTACTTAAATGGTAACATTATCTATAACATGGTTTTTCAAACATCGATCAATTTCCAATACAGTGAAGAAGTGCTAAACTGCTAATACATCTGATATTTTAATTGGATCTTTTTGTTATACTCGGAAGTTCGAATTCGAGTACTACGATGACACAATCCACTAAAACCTACGGGACAGATGGGGAGGGACAGTTACGTAAGGTGTGAGGTGAGATCAGCTGTAAAGGGCAGGGAACAGAAATGTCAGTTGATTCCCTCCTCACCAGGCGCTTTCACTCCTCAACAGCTTTATGTAAGGAACGTCCTATTGTCCAATGGAACAACAACAATCCCTCGATGGATCGATTGTTGCAGGGCCAACAATCGATATTTCAAAAAGAGGAAAGTAGGGTTCCCCACAGTGAATACATAAACCTCCAAAACTGGATGATACAAAAACATATTGTTATTGTGAGTACTGTTAAGTGTAAACAAGTCATTTTTTTATTTTTGTCTAATCACCTGATTGCTTTCATTAAATTAGTTGCAAACTTTTTTAGATATTTAAAACTGATGCAGATTCAATTAAAGTTATTTTTTTTTTTATCCATACCAGTTAAACAATAAATTAATAACCACCGGAAGATTTGATCCATATTTAATAAAAATAGACGTGTCAGGCATGAGGAAGAACATTACCAGGCTTCGGTTTATTTTTAGAGATCTCTCATCCACATCCTTTTCAATCTTGTATTTTCAGAATTACACGTCGTGGAGATTGTTTCTATTTCTCTGTTTTTTGCTATACCGAAAATCTGAGAAGCCAAACAAATTTGGGTATGTTAAAACAAGTAGCAAGTTTCTATCTAAGGTTTAGTTTTGATTGTTTTAGAGCAGTGGATACATTAGCCTTCGGTTTAAGGTTAGGCATTTTTTCTTTGTTTATTTCAATCTTACATTGTGTTTTCAATTTTATTTTGTACATTCGATGACGACGAGATTAAAATTAATATTTTATATTTATCTGTTTAAAATGGCTTGTATGAAGAAATGCCAATCATTTACATCAATTATAAGGGGTAATGAATACAATGACATACCTATGATTTATAAGACAACTATTGGTAGCACTTAAGGAATTATGAATATTAAATAAATTACAATGATATTGCGATCAGAGTTGTATGAAGGGTGTCCGTTTTACAAAGGTTGAAACCCCGTCCGTGTAAATGCCTCGACCAACAGTGAGTGAATCCTTGATTAGAAACTCATGTCATGCAACATAGGCAATTGGGTTAACATGGGACCACGCACATCCTAGATCACGCATATGCGAAGGAACCTGACAGTGTGACTAGTTTTTGTTTGTTCCAATGGATTCAGCAATTGTCATTCGAATATAAACCAAAAAGAGAGACAAACGTAGAGAATTCTTGACATGACAGGTTGACAACGGCTAGACACAAAGCCGAGAAGAACGGCCGAAGGGAGAGGTAGCTAGGCCGCTGCCCTTGGCTTAGATTTACCTTTTTTCGGTGGCCAAGGGAGGGGGGGCGCTGTTGCCACGTCTCATTACCGACCAATTAGCGACGGCGTATCTTCTCGCACACTTTCTCTCTTTCTGTCATTTGTCAAGTTCTTTCCTTTTAGCTGAATAGAACCAGCTCCCTCAAGCAAACGAAGTGGTTCCAGGAGCATCCCTAAGGAATTAAGTAGCCAACTGATGTAATCATAGAATAGGTCTCACGACACAGATCAATACTTACAAATAACTAAAGATACAA